>JASANE010000721.1:0-15092 GCA_030248225.1 Trileptium ribeirensis
ACCAAGCTATTTCCAGAGCTCCTACATTCAATTCAGAATCGAGTATTAGCACAAACGTACTTCATTATGACATAATTATCGAATTGGGAAATGTTAGAAAACGGTTTGGACCGGGAAGTTATTTTTGTCAGTGACTTATGATGCAGAACGTTGGGCCGCCGAACATTATATACGCTTCACATGTTGCTTCAATAATTTGGAGAGCCTTTTGTCTTTAGTGTAACATTGTTATGTGTTGGTTACTGCTTCCCAGTTTATATTTTATTGTTTTACACTAGTTTTGTTTTGCATTCTTTTGAGATCCATGATTTACGGTATATATAATGTTCATGTAAGCAGCTATAATTCAACCACGCTGCGTTTATTGAGGCAGTCATCCGCCCATTAACTGGCACTATTAAGCCTTTGCACAAGCCACCATGGGACCCCATGTTCATTCTCAGTGCAAACAACTGGAGTGGAGTCCATACAAATTTCAATGTTTGGCAGGTTTTTTGCTGCTTGTAACTTGGTATTTTGTGTTGTTTAAGAATTTCTACAACATCACGGAACGCAATATGTTGTAGAAATTCTTAAAATTTTATATATACTCTAGTGTAAACTTAAACTTAAAATTTTATTCTCTAGCGCAATCCGTTTGTTAGTCACAAATTATGGGCCTATAGTGGTTGTGTGTGTTTCGCGAAATGAATACAGAATTAAAAATTCATTTTTATCCATGACAACTGCAATTTTTTGTCGGAAGTGGAACAGAAACCCCAACCATATGTTATCTATAAGGTAAAATAATGGAAGTACTAATGAGCATCTTGTTTCTTGGATGTGAACCATGGTAAGTATTCTGATTGATCGGATTAAAAACAGAGTTTCATTGTTTTAAAAGTATATTGAATACGTTGTTACCCTTCTGGGGTGCTCAATGATACACTAGATTCCAGTACAAAATTATGAAATATTAATATTTTTTCAATTTGTTGCACTTTGTGGGCTATATAAAGTTTACGGATATGCTATTAGACTATTTTACGGTAGTTAAATATTCGATATTGCTTAATGTTGTTCTCTCTCGGGTATATGAAAATTAAATGACAAAGACACACTTATTGGCAGCAGTTCATTGCAGGATACTAAGCAGAAACCAAATTCAGGAGTAAGACTTACTTCCAAAATTAAAAATAGGCTTTGTTTTTGATTGACTAGCGTTATCTCTCTGTGTGTGTGTGCCTTACAAACTGTTCAGCAGAGATTGAAGAAATGCTGTTGGGGGAATTAAAGAGCTAACAAAGGTACCAGAGTGCAAACAAAAACAGAAAATGTGCTTTTTATGTTTTTATAGATAGCATCAAGACTATTCCCGCATTTATGGTTTAGTTCGTTAGCTAAATTTGACAAAGGAATGTAAAAAAATTATGCAAGAGTAAACTTAAGATGCGCCCCCAACCATCCTCTTTTGACACCATATACAAAACATTGTTAGCGAACAAAACTCGATTTTCAATAGCCGTATCCAATTTCGACATTTTCCTGTTCCATAACGCCATTAGCAAATGCAATTCGGTCCCTGTACTTTAACACCAGTGTGTTCGCGAACATTTTCAAATTATAATGTATGGAATATGAAACGGACTAATTTCTGTTCTTTAACGCAAAAATGTAATTTGTGTTCAGTGTACAACTGAATGGCAATCGCTTTTGTCAAAAGAGGATGGTAAGGGGCGCAGCTTAAGTTTACTCATGCATTAGTACAAGTTTCGGTATGCTGATTTCCAACAGTAGTCAAACCGGAACTTCTGTTCCGGCAAAAACTTGGCCGGAACCATTAACTAGAGCCCGAAATTTGTCGCAATCGCAACCAGAATTCCGGTTGGTCCCGGATAATAAGGAATGAATGCTAAACTTTTACTAATGTATGACACTGCAATTACATAATTAAGGATTTGCGATCGTCGCCTATTTATTTCATCGCTACGATTAAAGCAATTTTTTTAGATTTTGTTGTGTCATATGCGGCTGCTTCATGTAAAATGATGTATTGTGCAATTATTGTAATACATGCTATATACGTTGACATTATGATACCTGAATTTGAGGCTATTTCATATATACCTCATAAGTTTGTAATTTATTGAAAGATTGTATTTTGACCCTTTGCAGCAAGAAAACCAATTTGAAGGATTTTGAGTACTTCTTATTTAATAAAATGTTTTGGTTACTTGAAGCAACAGATATATATCAGAGATGGAACCGGGTCACCGGGTCAGTTTGGGTCACTTTTCTGACCGGGTCACCGGGTCAACATAGTGACCCGGTCTTTGACCCGGTCTCGCTGCATCCTGATGACTGCATTTTAAATCGCTCGCCCTATCACAGATCATCACCTGTGTTTTAACCGATATCCAATTTCGATGCAGATGCATTTATTGCGCATCCTTGTAATTCAGGGATCTGGTGCTGAATCAGAACGTACGTTTTCGACCGCTGGCAGAGTGACGCGCAAAGAACGATCAAGACTGGCTGCCAGTACCGTGGAGGCTCAAGTGATGCTCAACAAAGCCATTAAACATAAACTGATTGCGTAAATAACAACACCAGGTGCCATTTGGGAGGTTGGTTGGCCGCAAGGACGGGTGGACTACGATTGTGGACCACGTCCTCGTCGTGTACTCCGGGCAACAACACGTGCTTTGTGTTGGCAGAGAGTCCACAGGGCAAATAACTCTACATCGTGCCTATATATTCATACTCTGAAATAAACCACCGGGTCAAAACCGGGTCACATTCCGGACCGGGTCACCGGGTCACGTTCCCGACCGGGTCACATTTTAGTGACCCGGTTCCATCTCTGATATATATATAATGT
The DNA here is from genome assembly GCA_030248225.1 of Trileptium ribeirensis. Classification (NCBI taxonomy): domain Eukaryota; kingdom Metazoa; phylum Nematoda; class Enoplea; order Enoplida; family Thoracostomopsidae; genus Trileptium; species Trileptium ribeirensis. The sequence goes on from JASANE010000721.1 coordinate 2,861, forward strand.
CGACGCGAGATTCTGGACCAGCTAGCTTGTAAATCTATATAAATACCCAAATCAGCTATGTTTATAATGAATCCCGTCATCTTTTTCACAACTTCGAAAACCTTAATGTTTAGAAACGATTATTTCCAAAATATGATATAAAAGTTAAAATAGTCATTTTGAAAATCTGAGACACCATTTTACGTTCCCACCTCCATTTTATCGTGAGTCTGACCCAAACGTGTTTTGTCACCAAAGTTGTAGATTTCGTCCAAGCCACAAAAGATATGCAATATTTTGTAATAAACGCTTCACAGCAGATCCTGAAATTTTATTTAACTGGCACCATTCGAGCTCACTGTATTTCCTAAAAACTGTAGTCAAAGTTGCCCCACGCTTATAGACTACGTTATACTCAGTGTTTCCCTGTTGGTTAACCCTGAACGGACAACATTGACCGAGTTTATTCTAGCCGTATACAAACGTGTTTGCATAATCGGCATGCAGTTTGCATATGTTGTTGCCCCATGCCTCTACCATCAGGTGTTACATTTATACATGTGCATCAGGGAGTAACCGGAATTTCGGTTGCGGTTTCGACAAAGGCAAACATCATACCGGACCCTTCCGGTTTAAAATTGTCCATATTTTTTGCTTCATCTGTGGTCCAAACATACGTTATATATACGCAAGTTCCAACACAACCCAATAAAACTAAAGATTAACTCTGCAAATTGCAATGTGAGACGTAAGTGGGCCACAATTTCATTAGGAATTTTTCGGCTTCATCTCGCAGGAGTTCGTTAACAAAATAAAGCTATGTCGGTGATTGTAGCAGCGTACCCATTCAGAAATCAGCTGTATATGGTAGAATTGAACCGATTCAACTTGATATACATTACAGAGTATGGATTATTGATATACTTAGCTGTAAGCTTGGCTAATGTAAATTCCGCGAAGTACCAGCCAGTACCCTTGTAAACTTTGTAATCAGACTACATTGGATTAAAGTAACATATCTGCAAAGCAGCCGGAATCTGTGATTTTTAGAAACAAACTTGTAATGGCAGTGATAGAAACTGTGCTAGAAGTATCACAGTTTGTCTCATGTATAGCATTCTGATCAGAAAATCATCATCATCAACTGAGGGGCACTGGTTGCCCAACGCTGTCCTCAACAATATCTCTCGCCATCGATCATAAAATTATAATATACTTTTTATAGTCTTTTGTACGGAATAACACGTAAAGAACTTATGTCTAGTAAAGAAAGGAGACTTGGAGACAGAGCAAAATTATCTAGTTTGCGCTCAAGTTTGACGCAGTTTTCTCTAGAAAACTTTACAGCGTGAGGCATTTCTCCGTTGGCAGCCCAGTCTTGATCGATAAATAAATATTTAAGGTTGCTCAGCATCTTCATTCGTGTTATATATAGTTCTTTAACGAATTCTCACATAGTTCGAATTTTAATTTTTTTAAAATTTTCGATTTTTCAATCTTATTTTATTTTACTTAAATTTTACAAACTTTTCTGTACAAATTCTCTGATAAGAACGTTACACTCAAAAAACAAAATACGAAGTTGTCTGCTGCAGGTGTAGCATTTTCGCAGTGAATAATATTTAATTTTTATTATTACAATATTTTTGAAAAAATTGTCGAGATTTAGATACTCCGCTGAATGTGGAGTCTAAAGGGAGATATCTGAATAGTATGGAGAATGACTGAAGTGTCGGAGATTTGAAACTCTTAGTTGCCGTGATTCAAGATAGCAGCTGTGGCGCATATCACCTTTAGGGGCCGGACGTTATAACATTAGAAAAAGGAAAAGTTTAGAGCGTGGGGGCGCAGCCCTCCGACTTAGGCTTAGGCTTAGTATATGGCTCATATAGGGATCATAGCTTAGGCTTAGTATATCGAGAATGGCATAGCATGCTTATGCTTTTCACTTCCGCCCCTAAAGGTTACATTGACCGCAGCTGCAATACAGGGTTGACTGTCTCTGTAATACCTGAAAAGGTTATGCGAAACTTGATTAAGCAGAAGAAACTGCAGTATAAAATCCTATGATCACATCACCATTTTTGTAGTAATTACATAGTTATGTAGGAATAATATTATCAATTATTTTTGCTCAGTAGGAGTGGATTCCCCTTGCTGAAACGTCGGACTGCCTCTTCAGAGTACAATACGAACCCCTGGCAGTTGCGTGATCTCATATTTTGACCTTTTGTTTGAACTCGATGACTATAGAACCACCCTTTAGTACCTCAGACAACATCAAAACTCCGAATTTCTTGTGCCGACATGACATTTGATGTTTGAAATCGGTTCTTTAATCCTGACTTGGAATTTTCTCCGACAGTTTTAACAGAGCAACGAGCCTGCGCTAGGCCTTCGTACCCCGCCCCAACCCCCAAATTATGGGTGTCTCAAAAGTCAAGGGCGTTTCGGAGCATAAAATCACAACGAATGAACGAATAGAACGACTTCGTAGTTCAATATTTTCTAATTTGCAACCGTTATACTCTCAGACCCCTCACAGTTCTGTATTTTTTCAATTATTTTTAGATCAGACTACGTAGCGTTAGAATGAGTTTCCATAAGATTTGTTTCAGAAAATGAAATACTATATGTCAGTTGCGTCGCCACGGGCTGCGTGGGGCACTAGTTGTTAGTTACACAATAGTTTGGAGCAGCAATGGAACCGGGTCACCGGGTCAGTTTGGGTCACTTTTTCGTTCTGGTCACCGGGTCAGTACCCTGGCCCGGTACCGGGTCATCCGGGTAACATTTTCAACGAACAGACCCGGTAAGGGCCCGGAAAAATCGGTGAATCCGGCTTCCGCAACACGTAAATACGTCACGAAGTACAACCATAACCGATGTTAAAACATGCCGTTGAACAGTTTTACTGGTAGCTAAGACACAATTAATGATGAGTCCCGTGCACATGTTTGCACAAGAATATACATAGATATATATTTATTTATAAATATTATACATGACATACAGTTTGTCAATCACGAAATCCCGAATTCAAGGATTATTCGCAGCTATTGATCGAGATTGGAGCCAAATACGGAAAAGTCCCCGTGGAAGATGTAATCTTCGGAAGAAAGACAGTTCAATAAATACTTAGCTGGCAGCCCAATATGTTGCCAATTCTATTTTCATTGAAATTTCTTGCAATTTCGTGTTTGAAGTGTCGCATGCGGCACTGCCTTCAGCAGAATGCATTTCACGTCACGGCAGTCACCGGCAGCTGTCAGGTGCAAAACAATGTGGTCTATATTTCAAAAACACACCTTAACTTATGTTGAGGCTTTACCTTAAGCGAGATACAGGCACACAAGTGTTGTGCATAGGAGTGTCCTGGAAACGGAATAAGGTGACCATAGGGTGACATTTAAGTTAAGTGAATGTTTGCTTGTTACTAAACATCCAATTTTCTACTTGCACTTACGCGTCGCATGCCAATAAAATTTTGTCTTTTACCATTGTCCTTTTGTGTCATCGCCATAAATATTGTAACAGAGCGGATTCTCTTACTTTTATGCTGGACCGGGTCACCGGGTCACGTGTCTGACCGGGTCACCGGGTCAAACTTTGTTCGGGTCACCGGGTCACATTTCACTGACCCGGTTCCAACGCTGGTTTGGAGTGGTCCAGTCATGCCATCGTTTGGAGGCCACTTACAAAAGTTCAGGGGTGGCACACCGTATTTTAAAGGGGGCGCACTCACATGCTAGCGACTGGCCTCGGTAAAGCTCCAGTAGCTCTCTGCTTTTGTTCTGGTCGCAACGACATGTCTAGAAACAAAATGCGTATTTGAGTCTAATTCAAACATTTGAGACCGGTTATTTGAACCAGATTTGTAATTCGGCTATCCTAGAGCGACAGATTACCTAGGCCTTGAGTATCTGGCCTCTAGTTTGTTCCGGCTACCTTTTGGCACGTCTGGCATCTCAAAATGTCATAAAAATACTAAGTTATGCTTTGGGTCGAATCTTTTTCATTCCAGCTTAAAAGTTGCCTGCCATTGTGCCATACTTTACACAAATCACGAGGCTCTGGTTTCTAGCTTGAATCAGGTGGCTCTCTTGCATTAGGTGCTGACTCCAGCTTGACTCCGGCAAATTACTCCAAACGACTCCCATCTGTGATGTATCGCTCTAACGTTTATTGAATATTACAAAATAGTCATATATATGTATTCATATATATGAAGGGGCGTAGCCGGAAAATTCAAGCTGGGGAGTAACAGCGCTTTCTGGAGGGGCACAAATTTAGTTGTAAATTCGAACTGGGAGGCACGAGACAAATTGGGGGGGCACGGCCCTCCGTGGCCCCCCTTGGCGACGCCTCATGTACAGATAATGATGCGACATTATTGGCGATGTGGTCCATGTCACCTTTAGGAGTTGGACGTTATAACGTTAGAGAAATGAAAAGCTTAGGCCGGGGAGGGTCGGGGGTGGGGTGGCGGCAGGTCCCCACTTAGGCTTAAGAGTCATATGGTGACCTAAGATAAGGCTCGGGCTTAGTATATCCAGAAAGACGTAGCATACACTTCCCTTCCCTCATATCTCTTCAGTTATATATAATTCACACTTCTTCCAGTAAACTTTTGTTTGACATCGTTCCGGTTTACTTTTCTAACAATCATTGGCTTCTGGTGTCTGTCTATTCCTTGTCCAATAGCTGTTCAACGTGAGCAGGGTTTTATTTAAATTTGAGCTAGAAAACAGATTTTTTGTATCTGGCTAGTTTACTAAATGCTTCGTTATCCGCGCTTCCTTCTACTGCGTTGCCGTTATGAATACCGTTCGCAACTTAATTCGCATGTTTAATTTACTATAATCTGTTTAATTGATACAAAAACTGTATTTATATACCACATTTAATAACGGTCGTTCAATTAGCAAATATTTACGCGCCAAAGTTATTGTAAACGTACATATAATATTTGTGTGTTTACGAAAATTCGTGAGTAATACAAAAGATGACATGTGTATGTACAGCTTGCTGCAAATAAGGAGTGTGTGCCATGAATGGGTGGCGTATTTATAAATATATACACAATACACATATAAACAGAAACATAACTGGGATAATGAATATATATGCATATGCACACACATATAAACAGGAAGGTAATTGGAATGTTGAAAGGCTGCTCAGTCCATACATGCTCATATGGCGCAGAGGGGTACCCACCGTGAGACTCCCATCTACTTCCGGGGGGGCCCGATCTCTTACAGGTAACCCGCCACCCCTAGATGGCGCCGAACGCATAGGTACTTTTCCCGGCGCCATAGCACCACAACCGCCCCCCTTCCCCCCCGAGCGCCCGCATCTCCCTCTGGGGACCGGCTACTCTCAAGGATTTCGGAGCTCGAGGACTCCCCGTCGACCGGCTGACTGCTCCGGTGAGGCAGACAACTCCCCACTCGAAGGACCCGGCTACCCCGCCCGTTGGATAACAGTGCTATGATACTGTCCATCGTTAAGGACATTTACATATTTACGATGCAAAAAAGCAGATACTAGTTAAATTGTTTGCGTTTCTTGTTACTTCAGGCTATACTGTTACAGCTGTTATACACTTCTGTTTTAGGCGTCCCGGGAGATCTCTGGGCGCCTAATTAAAAACAATTCATGTTTCTGGGACTGATTTGTAGTACTGAACCAACCGTTTTGGTTAAGCATGATGTGGATTATTAAAGTCTTAGCAGTAAACTTGACAAATATAAATTGCGCCAAGTAGCAGCCAGTGCGCTTGTAAACTTTGTAGAAGAAAATCTTATGCAGTATTATGTCTAGTATTACGTCTAGTCAGGATGCATATGCTGTTGCCCCATGCCTCTACCATCAGGAGTTACATTTATACACGTGTATGTATTATAATAGAGAATGTTCAGAAGCTGTAATTCAACCTTAACCGGACAACATTGACAGAGCTTTTTCTATCCGTATATATACAGTGTTTCCGCAATCGGCATGCAGGATGCATATGTTGTTGCCCCATGCCTCTACCATCAGGAGTTACATTTATACAAGTGTATGTATTACAATAGAGATTTAGAGCTATTACCTCCGCCGTTTTCCCGGAGTTTTTTACGTTTTAGGTATCTGTCGTGTTGGTTGCGGTTTGGGGCAAATATCGGACCCTGTTTTTTTTTCATTTTTCAAAGATAGTTATATATACGCAATAAAAAAGCTTTCAGTTGCCATGTTATAAATCCGCCTGTGCTATCTCTTTTGTTATACTTTAACCGTTAATTTCTCTCTTCTTCCGAAGCCTGCTTTTTCCTAATTTGATGATGTCTTCTATTTTTTCATCCGTGTTTATGTCTCCTGATGGTAAGGATTGAGCATATGATCTGATTTTATTCTATATTTTTAATTCCTTTCTTGTTTTTTTTAAGTTTCTGTAGATTAATATACATATTCTCAATTTTATCTCAATGTCCAGAGACATATTGTTTTTTTGCAGTTAGCGTTTTTTTCTGTTCTGCTTTTTTTGTTTTTTCTTCTGATACTTTCGGGTCCTTCAGTGGGGGTTTTCTCCCGGAGCGTGCCCGGGGCTCCTCCGAATTTGAGTGCGTAGAGGGATCAGTTCGGGGGGAGGGGGGGCGGTTGTGGTCTTGGGCTCCGCCTTTTATGTCGGTCCCCTTCTTGATGTTGGTGGTTTTTTTTCCTTCCTTTTTTTTTTTGTTTTTATTTCCAGTTTGTTTTGTTTTTGTGTATTGTGTATTTTTCCCTATCACTTTTTTTTTTTCATCTTTTTTTTTTTTTTTTTTTCTTTTCTTTTTTTTTTTAGTTTATGTGTTTCAGTTTTTGTTTTCGTTTGTTTCATCGATTATTCGTTTTCCTCCGTTTTTTCGATCTTGTTTTTGCTTTTTCTCTCTTTTTGTAAACAATTTGTTAGTCGCTTGTTGGTTCTCTTTTATATATGTTTAGTATTTCTTTTTTCTTCTTTCACTCTAGATTCATTTCTATTTCGTATGGGGGGCCCCCCTTTTTCTTTGTTTTTAACTTTTTCCCTCAGCCTTTTCAGCTAATTTTCCCTTCCCTTTTTTATTTTTTTGCTTTTTTATATTATCTTAGTCTCAGATGGGAGTCGTTTGGAGTTTTCCGGGTGCTGGGTGCACCTATTAAGCCTTTGTCAGAGCCTCGTTTTTTAGTTAATACTTTTCTGGATTTGCCAAAATCTTGTTTTTTTGCATTTTGCAGACGTCAAAGCGCTGCAGTCTCTTTCCTCTGGTCTTCTGTTTCCGGTTGTTTTTTTCGTTTTTTTCTTGTCGTTCCAGAAGGTCTGTTCGACTCCTATTAGCGCCCCCTTTCGTGCCCCCTACTTTTTGTCCTATCTCTCCAGCGTTACCGGGTAGTTCCGTCCCGCAAAGTTTCCCGGTCCGGTTACCCGGTCCCGGTCCAGCATAAGTGAGATCCGCTCTTTAATATTTATGGCGATACAAAAGGACAATGGTAGAATTTTATTGCATGCGACGCGTAGTGAATAGATTGGATGTTTAGTAACAAGCAAACATTCACTTAACTTAAATGTCACCCTATGTCACTTATTCCGTTTCCAGGCACTCCTATGCACAACACTTGTGTGCCTGTATCTTGCTTAGGTAAAGCCTCAACATAAGTTAAGGTGTGTTTTTAAATATAGACCACATTGTTTTGCACCTGCACTGCCGGTGACTGCCGTGACGTGAAATGCATTCTGCTGAGGAGTGCCATGCGACACTTAACACGAAATTCAAGAATTTCAATGAAAATAGATTGGCAACATATTGGGCTCCAGCTAAGTTTTATTGAACTGTTTTCTTCCGAAGTTCATCTTCCCGGGGCTTTTCCGTATTTCTCTCTCGATATGCTGCGAATAATCCTTGTTCGGGTTTCGTGTTCTGTATGTATGTATTTTTATATATATTATCTATGTATATTCTTGTCATTCGGCTTTTTTTGTCTTGCTACAGTCTTTCGATGTTTTCTGGTTGTTCTCGTACGTTTGTGTTGCGGAGCCGGTTACCGATTTTTCCGGGCCCTTCCGGGTCTGTTCGTTATCCCGGATACCGGCCTAGGGTACCCGGTGACCAGACGAAAGTGACCGAAACTACCCGGTACCCGGTTCCATTGCTGCTCCAAACTATTTTAACTAACAACTAGTGCCCCACGCAGCCCGTGGCGCGAACTGACATATAGTATTCATTTTCTGAAACAAATCTTATGGAAACTCATTCTAACGCTAGGTAGTCTAATCTAAAAATAATTGAAAAAATACAGAACTGTGAGGGGTCTGAGAGTATAACGGTTGCAAATTAGAAAATATTGAACTACGAAGTCGTTCTATTCGTTCATTCGTTGTGATTTTATGCTCCGAAACGCCCTTGACTTTTGAGACACCCATAATTTGGGGGTTGGGGCGGGGTACGAGGCCTGCGCAGGCTCGTTGCTCTGTTAACTGTTGAGAATTCAGTAGGTTAACCGTTTAACTATTTGTGGCACAAGAAATTCGGAGTTTTGATGTTGTCTGAGGTACTAAAGGGTGGTTCTATAGTCATGAGTTTAAACAAAAGGTCAAAATATAGATACGCAACTCCAGGGGTTCGTATTGTCTCTGAAGAGGCTAGACGTTTAAGCAAGGGGACCACTCCTACTGAGCAAAAATATTGATATATTATTCCTACATAACTATGTAATTACTACAAAAATGTGATGTGATATAGGATTTTATACTGCAGTTTCTTCTGCTTTAGTTTCTACCTTTTAGGTATTAAGGTACCCTTTTAGCTGCGGTATGTAACCTTTAGGGGCGGAAGTGTCATTATGCATTCTCGATATCTAAGCCTAAGCTATGTCCCTATATGAGCATATCTAAGCCTAAGCCTGCGGAGTCCCCCCCCTCTCTTTTCCTTTTTCTAATGTTATCGTCCGCCCCTAAAGTCCAGCTGCTATCTTTCGCTAAGAGTTTCTCGATTGTCATTCTCCATACTATTAGATATCTCCCTTTAGACTCCACATTCAGCGGAGTATCTAAATCTCGACAATTTTTCAAAATATTGTAAAATAAAAATTAAATATTATTCACTGCGATCTACACCTGCAGCAGACAACTTCGTATTTTGTTTTTTGAGTGTAACGTTCTTATCAGAGAATTTGTACAGAAAAGTTTGTAAAATTTAAGTAAAATAAAATAAGATTGAAAAATCGAAAATTTTAAAAAAATTAAAATTCGAACTATGTGAGAATTCGTTAAAGAACTATATATAACACGAATGAAGATGCTGAGCAACCTTAAATATTTATTTATCGATCAAGACTGGGCTGCCAACGGAGAAATGCCTCACGCTGTAAAGTTTTCTAGAGAAAACTGCGTCAAACTTGAGCGCAAACTAGATAATTTTGCTCTGTCTCCAAGTCTCCTTTCTTTACTAGACATAAGTTCTTTACGTGTTATTCCGTACAAAAGACTATAAAAAGTATATTATAATTTTATGATCGATGGCGAGAGATATTGTTGAGGACAGCGTTGGGCAACCAGTGCCCCTCAGTTGATGATGATGATTTTCTGATCAGAATGCTATACATGAGACAAACTGTGATACTACTCGCACAGTTTCTATACATGCATACAGTTTGTTCCGTAGAACACAGATTCCGGCTGCTTTGCAGATATGTTACTTTAATCCAATGTAGACTGATGACAAAGTTTACAAGCGCACTGGCTGGTACTTGACGCAATTTATATTAGCCAAGCTTACAGCTAAGTACTTCAATAATCCATACTCTGTAATGTATATCAAGTTGAATCGGTTCAATTCTACCATATACAGCTGATTTCTGAATGGGTACGCTGCTACAATCACCGACATAGCTTTATTTTGTTAACGAACTCCTGCGAGATGAAGCCGAAAAATTCCTAATGAAATTGTGGCCCACTTACGTCTCACATTGCAATTTGCAGAGTTAATCTTTAGTTTTATTGGGTTGTGTTGGAACTTGCGTATATATAACGTATGTTTGGACCACAGATGTAGCAAAAAATATGGACAATTTTAAACCGGAAGGGTCCGGTATGATGTTTGCCTTTGTCGAAACCGCAACCGAAATTCCGGTTACTCCCTGATGCACATGTATAAATGTAACACCTGATGGTAGAGGCATGGGGCAACAACATATGCATCCTGCATGCCGATTATGCAAACACGTTTGTATACGGCTAGAATAAACTCGGTCAATGTTGTCCGTTCAGGGTTTAACCAACAGGGAAACACTGAGTATAACGTAGTCTATAAGCGTGGGACAATTTTGACTACAGTTTCAGGAAATACAGTGAGCTCGAATGGTGCCAGTTAAATAAAATTTAGGATCCTGCTGTGAAGCGTTTATTACGGATATTTTGCATATCTTTTGTGGCTTGGACGAAATCTTACAACTTTGGTGACAAAACACATTTCGGGTCAGAAATCACGATAAAATGGAGGTGGGAACGTAAAATGGTGTCTCAGATTTTCAAAATGACTATTTTAACTTTTATATCATATTTTGGAAATAATCGTTTCTAAACATTAAGGTTTAAGAAACTGTGAAAAAAATAACAGGATTCATTATAAACATAGCTGATTTGGGTATTTATATAGATTTACAAGCTAGCTGGTCCGGGGGTAACATAGACACTATATATATCAGAGATGAACCGGGTCACTAAAATGTGACCCGGTCGGGACGCTGACCCGGTGACCCGGTCCGGAATGTGACCCGGTTTTGACCCGGTGGTTTATTTCAGAGTATGAATATTATAGGCACGATGTAGAGCTCTTTTTTTTGTGGACTCTCTGCCAACACAAAGCACGTGTTGTTGCCCGGAGTACACGACGAGGACGTGGTCCGCAGACGTCCGTCCACCCGTCCTTGCGGCCAACCAACCTCCCAAATGGCACCTGGTGTTGTTATTTACGCAATAAGTTTATGTTTAATGGCTTTGTTTGAGCATCACTTGAGCCTCCACGGTACTGGCAGCCAGTCTTGATCGTTCTTTGCGCGTCACTCTGCCAGCGGTCGAAAACGTACGTTCTGAAGTCTGTACCAGATCCCTGAATTACAAGGATGCGCAATAAATGCATCTGCATCGAAATTGGATATCGGTTGAGAAAACACAGGTGATGATCTGTGGATCAACCAAGCAGAGTTAAAATGCAGTCATCAGGATGCAGCGAGACCGGTACGAAATCAGGGTCACTATGTTGACCCCGTCAGCCAGTCGAGAAATTTGACCCGAACTGACCCAGTAAACCGGTTCCATCTCTGATATATATCTGTTGCTTCAAGTAACCAAAACATTTTATTAAATAAGAAGTACTCAAAATCCTTCAAATTGGTTTTCTTGCTGCGAGAAAGGGTCAAAATACAATCTTTCAATAAATTACAAACTTATGAGGTATATATGAAATAGCCTCAAATTCAGGTATCATAATGTCAACGTATATAGCATGTATTACAATAATTGCACAATACATCATTTTACATGAAGCAGCCGCATATGACACAACAAAATCTAAAAAAATTGCTTTAATCGTAGCAATGCATCAATTGAATAGGCGACGATCGCAAATCCTTAATTATTGTAATTCCAAATTCATACATTAGTAAAAGTTTAGCATTCATTCCTTATTATCCGGGACCAACCGGAATTCTGGTTGAGATTGCGACAAATTTCGGGCTCTAGTTAATGGTTCCGGCCAAGTTTTTGCCGGAACAGAAGTTCCCGGTTTGACTACTGTTGGAAATCAGCATACCGAAACTTGTACTAATGCATGAGTAAACTTAAGCTTTCGCCCCTTACCATCCTCTTTTGACAAAAGCGATTGCCATTCAGTTGTACACTGAACACAAATTACATTTTCCCGTTAAAGAACAGAAATTAGTCCGTTTCATATTCCATACATTATAATTTGAAAATGTTCGCGAACACACTGGTGTTAAAGTACAGGGACCGAATTGCATTCGCTAATGGCGTTATGGAACAGGAAAATGTCGAAATTGGATACGGCTATTGAAAATCGAGTTTTGTTCGCTAACAATGTTTTGTATATGGTCGAAAAAAGAGGATGGTTGGGGGCGCATCTTAAGTTTACTCTTGCATAATTTTTTTACATTCCTTTGTCAAATTTAGCTAACGAACTAAACCATAAATGTCAGAATAGTCTTGATGCTATCTATAAAAACATAAAAAGCACAT
>JASANE010000722.1:0-100412 GCA_030248225.1 Trileptium ribeirensis
TCCCGCAGGATTGCCGCTAAATAATTACCGAGTACTTCCAGTTAGCCACGCAAGATTCGATCTGTTGATCAGTCCATTTTGAGACCAGAAAAAACTCTAAATTAGGTTATTTTGTTTTTGCAGTTTTATAACGGATGAACCTATTTGACGATATGAAAACTCCACAGCGTTTTAGGAGCCTAATAGAAAGTAAAGCTATAGGAATCATTTATAGGTGGGTTTTGTAATATAAATACGGCTTTTACATAATGAAATAAGTGTGTAGGAAATATTGTAACTAAAACCGAAGCTTAGCATAGGTGTCTCAAGTATGTAATATACTTTGGACAATGATTTCAATGATGCCGCTATAAATTTCGATATTTTCGGTAAAGCGTATAGTATTTACCGAATTTATTAAGGCCCGAGAAGCTCCAATGAATTAATTTTGCAGATATCAACTAAACGAAATTGGCTTAATTTTTAGCCCAAAGTATTATCATCGGAGACGGTGCACCTAGAAATTACCAGTTATTTTGTTGGAGCGCATGTGAGGGGCAATATTAGCATTTTGGTCTACAGTCATGTCAACTTTGCTGTTAGACCGATAACATACTTTGTTTCTTAAGGAAATGTAGTAGCTTCGTTGGAGCTTGACGACTCAATACTATAACAAGTACAGGTGAATAGTCAGTTAAAATTTAAAAGTTTTTGAGGTTGCTGAATTGGAATCCTATTCGGCTTTATGCGGCGTTTACATTATAAAGGACCCCCATGTGGAAGGTTTGTCCCCCAAGAGTCTATACTATACTACCCGTGGTGCACCACCATGCCTTCACTATATATATAATAAAACACATGGTGTATGAGACACCATCTATTAAACTATAAGTGTGCGTATCTGTCATTTTGCTACAGGCGGTGTCAAGGACGTATACATAAACACAATGCGTTGAAGTGCGTAAATACATGGCGCAGCTAACACCATATATTTAAAAAAAATTTTGCAATGGTGTAGTCTACACCAAGCCGTTATTGGCAGGTATACTACCAATATATACTATCTTAAATCTCACCATAAACACAATGGTGTTAAGACACCATATAATCGATGGTGGATAAACACCCAAGGGGACAAAACCTCCACATAAGGGTCTCTTATAACGAAACGCCGCATTATGTAAAACAGTTTTTATTTACATTTCGATCGCTATACCGTGCTTCAAATATTATTGCATTACCATATTGCCACAGAACCAATATAATACCAAATGGCCTATGACACATTTAGTATATGGCATGTCTGTGTACGCATATATTAACATATTCGCATAGTCTATCATAGAGCGATAAACGACAATAATTGACGCGAACTTCGCCTCGAGCAGGCAATACGAGTTGTTTCTAATCCGGTCACGAGTTTGCTTAAAATTTACTTGGATCTGAATTTCATGTCCTGAACTTGCAAGCCTCAATCCATTCCGGAACTGTCTCCTGGTAAAAGCGCGCAGAGACAACCGTTCAGCAATCATCCTAATTTCACTGCTTCAAATGCTTCTGGAAATCCCTGAAGCTAACTTATACAAGCTTAAGAACGTATTTCTAATAATTTAGAAGATATATTTTAAAATCTTACAAGAATTTTCCTATTGCTTATTATTTAACGCGTGCTGCAATCTTCGTATCACTTTTTTAATTTTCACTGTTATATTAATACGTGTTGATTTCTGTTCAATCAAAGGACTGGCGTCGTTGGTATTCGTACAATTTGGTGCTGAAAATTTCCTCTTTTACGGTGATATTTTAATAACTGAAGCGGACATTCATACATTTGGTAAAGCAGGAACTTCATAGTTGGTTGAATAATAAAATCTTCTGTTTAAAAGTTAAAAAGATCGTACAGTTTATTTTTTTTAATCCGGAACGTCAATCCGACGAGCCAAGTCAACTAATAAAAAGCTTCTATCCAGAACGCTGACCTGTAGCTAGACTAAAGATGCTTTTAGCGTCAACCAAGCTGGAACTAACTGGCTTAAAATCAAAATGGAAAGTCCGCACAAATTGCGATCAGCCTTTATTTATATTGATGTTTTCTAGATTTTATACCATTAGACAAAGCCTAGTCCAAAACAATATCGCTTGCTTGGGGAAACTTCTTTTATTGTCCTTCGAAGTGTTGTTTAGATATTTCGACTATAACCTATGTGTAAGTACAAGTAAAGATATTTCTACACATACGACGACAACCTATGAAAGCTAAGACCTAGTAAAGTATCTTGTTTGCACATTACGATGGCAACCTATGTGTAAGTATAAGTAAAAGTATTGTTTGCACATTACGACGGACAGAACTATGTGGAAGCACAAGTAAAAGAAATTGTTCTTCAATATGATCACAGCTGATGTGCAAGCATCAGCAAAAGCAAATCCAGATATGACGCATATATGATGATGCGTGTGCATGTTTAGGTATTATTCATTACTAAGACAAAAGTTTTGCTATCCTGAAACGCTGCAAGTTTATTATTGTTCGAACGAGTGAAATGATTCAAACAGCCGGTCACAGAACACTGCGAAAAGAAAAACATTTGCAATGTAAAAAACTGGCAAGTCGAAATAATGCGTTCACTGTGTCAAGACATTTCAATATCTAAGTTTTATAAAAACAAGATTCAATATACTGTGTTAACTTTCTGCGGACGAAACCTGTTGAAACAATTATGTCCCATTTAGAATCCTAGTGAAATACAGGTATGCGACCGGAAGTTATCCGCATCTGTTTCATTCACCGTAGTTTGTCTATTTTTTGATTGAATAACTGATCTAAAGGCTTTTGCTATTGTCAAAAACTTAAGCTTACCACCAATTGAAAGACAGCCCTTTGGCTGCCATACTATGTGATTGTGTCAATTTTTACACGAATTTGTGAGGTATATCATCTGTATTTTTGCACTTAATATAGTTTATATGTTTTGTTAAATGTAATCTTACCGATGAAAATGTAAAAGAAATTGTAGTACCAAGTTTTAGATGAAAATTGTAATGTTTTAACTTAGTGATTTTGATGAAGTTGAAGAAACAAAAACGAACCATTTTGCTTGCTGTTTATCGGAAGATATGTATGTTTGATGATATTGTTGATACGGTTGAAGATTTTATACTGTCTATGGATACCATGATACCGTCAGAAATTTTTACCACGAAGCATTTGCAATCGACTAGTAAAATTGTGATGACTATTTATATAGTGATGAGTAGACAACATTGTAGAGTTTTTAGATGTCAAAACAAGCATGGAGTGACCACTCCGCTCCGGCTATACAGAAGATAACTTTGTATCTATATATACCGACAATACAGTAGTAAACCTGATAGTTACATCCGTTGGTGGATGAAAAAATTTACGATAAAGACTGCTTGTTATATCCACTTACAATTCTAATCATAAGAAACAGCCAGGATTTAAACAAAGATTTTACTGTAACGCCATTTTTCACTATGCCGCATTCAATTCAAAACACATTACATTGTATTATTCATGTATGCCCCTTCGTGTTTACAGACAAGTGTCGTATAAACAGTATTTATACCTAAAAATGCTCATGGAGAAGTTTATAGTATAGCTACCATTACATCTGTCTTATTATCTTGATAGATGAACAGGTTTGTTTAAACTGTTTAACCGGAGAAGTACTTTGTTCGTTCTAGGCTTGCCAACATAATACTGTAGCGAGACAATCGTTGTGACCGATGCAAAACTGGATACGATGGCTGATGCCCGCAGTCCGTCTGGTTGTCGAGGCATTGTCCATGCCCGTAAGGTTTCGTCTGCGATGAAATTCATAAAAGAATTAATCATTGTGGCGGTGTATATAGCTAAAATATTAAAAGTGTTCGTTTTAAATTTCTGCATCAATATTGAATTTCAATATCGAAAATGTACTTCTAACATCACAGAAATTCTGCATACCAATTATGGAAATGCTCGTAATTTGATTGTTATCACTAACCAGAATCATATGTATTTGTTAATCGTTATTCAACAGGCACCATTTACTCGCTGCTATCTTAGCTTTTGTTGTTTCGATTTCCCCAAATTGCCATGGACAAAAATTTAATCTTGATAACGCGTGTCTGTATGAATAAACCTTCGTAGTGGAACAATGACCTCTTTATTGCAAGATTGGCACGAGCTATGACCACAGCCCAATACAGATATTTATGATCACACAGTACATTTTTGATAAAATTTATGCTGGCTCGTCTAATAGGTGATCATTTTTGATAAGCGGCGCCCAGTCAACTGGTGATTATTATTAATTACAAATATTTCTCCCACGAATCGCTTCAGTTCTAGATCTTCCACCTTTCATCCGTTTAGTAGTTTATATTGAACGCCGGTAATATCCGGTCGTCCAAAATATCGCCTTCGGCAGCAACTGCCACTGGATAAAATCAAGTAGGTAGAAAATGAATTTTAATAATTGGAGAGCGAAAAAAGCCTCGCTTCGGGCCCTTAAATTAGGTCTTTACTAGTCCTTTGTTTTCAGGTATGAGATTTTTAGCATATCTGGTGAATTTTATCTGATACGAAGAAAACCATCGCTCAAGTTCTGAAACCGTTGCGGTCAAAATTTTTTTAAAATTGCTACTGGATTCTCAAATGTGCGTATTGTTTATTTGGAGGTGTGCGACAGAAGCAATAAATATTGATGTTTGATAAAGCGAAGATTATGAGGTCGGGTTAATTGAAGCACGTCCAACTGTAAAGACGTTACACACAATGAATTGATCTACAACAGTTATAATAAATTAGCTTCTGTCGAAATCAAGTAATCCTAGCGATTGGCGAAAAGTATACTGATAGTGCGATTGCTGGGGTTATAATACCTGGCGTTATACTTTAGCTGTTTGTAGGTACAAGTAGCACTTTACAAATTTTTTTGGTGTTAGCAGCATCGGTGAGGAAGCATTTCATTAACATTTTACGGCGATTTTACAGTCCACAAATGATCTGACAGCGAAACTGGCACTGGGGATAAATTTTAAAGAAAAATTTAACCTCTGAATCCTTAAGGTCACCAATATCTTTAAAAACATTAAAAATTTCAACTCGTAATAACTTAAAAACTGAATTTTGGTAAAACTCAAGTTCTAGCTATTTCACTTTTTTGTGTATTTGTGGGTTCTTTGCTGAAATTTGAATGGTTGGTTTTTACAATTCTTTTAGGCACTAGTCACATGCACGCCTAGTCGCTGGAGAAAGCTCGTGTGCCAATGTTTACTTGGATAATGTTGGGAGCCGCTGTGACCAGTTAGTTTTTTGCTTTATCGTTATGCCTTGTTTCGCCTTTAGAAATGAATCGAAATTGCACAAGATGCACAAGCTGATTGTGTTGACATTAACTAAAAAAACGCTTTAATCAGCTCGGAAAACATGCATTGTTTTTTTTGTTTTTTTGTAGAGAAAGACAGTGTATAATTATAAATGTATATGTTAATTTTGAGATTATATTTATAGAATTGCATGAAATATATGACTCATATTAACATTAATTTTCTTTAAATAATAAATACCGAAATACCGAAGGAAACGTCCAGGTGCCTGTTTTTATATGAAATTTAAAATTTGAAATTTTAAAAATTGAAAAAATATAACATAATTTCAAAAAAATTTTACTGAACGATCCAAAATAGTTTTTTTTTAATTTAAAATTCGTGCTACCCATTCTGTAATGTTTAAGAAATGAGGTATTAGAAAGATTTTTAAATAATCAGACAAATAGCGATGAAGCCCTATTTCAATCTCGCCTTATAACCAACTATTTTCCTCAACCCTGTCTCTTTATACCTTAGAAATTGAACGCTTTGATGGCATTCTGCAATGCAACACAACTAAAATTTCGGGTATTATTATGAGATCAAAATATATTAGCTACGTACAAGACTAAAAGACGCCCGATCGGCTACTCTTGGCTGCTTTACGTTTTATCACGCAATACTTTACAGCAAATGTTATGGTAAAACAATTTACGAAACAATTGTTAGCGCTAAGCAACAGAACGGATATATATGATCCCCAACGGTTAGTTTTGTGTATAAGATATATCATAAGTGACCAAAACTCATCTGATTAGGATTGGAGATGGCCTCAGCGAACTCATATGCAGTGGCGTAATGAAGCTGGGTTATTATCATAAATTTTTCCCTTTTTTTTTAAGTTTTCCTCGTTTTTCCTCATAAATTTCAAAAATTTTGAAATTCAGTAATTTTGCGAATTATTTTCGGGATGCATCCTACTAGATATGTAAACTGAATGTATGTACATACAGGAATAAAAGGAGATGTAGAAAAGATCCTTTCTCAAAGTTGTTTGATTGCCTATAGGTAACATATATGGAGATAATCACGGCCATTCTTAATGGATATAATACGTATATGTTGGCAGGATCTTTGGCAAATCTATTGACAGAATCTTATGTTTTTGATTTCAGGTCGCCAATTTAACTTGCAAGATGTGAGATAATTAAGTTTGTGTTAAATTGTTTTAGAATGCACAAAGAAGAGTTCACAGCAAATGGTCTTTATAGGTATGGTGTTGGGCCACGCTTGTTGATAATTGGAGATGTCGGTTATACTTTGATTTTGAAATCAAAAACTAACAAATTCAATGTTTCACTTGTTTGACAATTCTTGCCTGATTTCGTGGAAAGTTTGAACATTTTTGGTGAAAATCAACATAGTAATATACTTTTACTAATTTTTAAGTCCCGAGAAATTAATCACATTTGCATTTTGGCTGGGCAAGTTTTTAGTGGGTGACATGTGCTAGGTGAGGGAAAATCATATGATGCATTTGCGGATTGTGATTGCTGTTTAGCTTTTGTTCCATATAACCGTTGGACCTCTTAGTACACCAAATTCAAAGAAATACACGATTTTTATATAAAATGCACACTTTTATAGAAAAGAGAGATAACCCCATTACATTATTTTGTTGCAAAAAAATATTTTTCCTATCTGCGCTTTTACTACTTTTGGTTATGACTTTACGGCGCCGACAGTTACTTAAAATTGTAATCCTTTTGTTATTATACTATGTTTTGATAAATATATAGTTTTCATTGTGTAGCTAGAACGGGGTTTGAAGTTAGCTCTCCTGCATTTTTCATTTTTTAAGTAACGTTTAAAACATTACAATTTTCACCCTTGTTGGGAATTCAATGTCCGAGTAAGTATTGTGGGTTAGCAACTGTATTTTTTATGATTTGCAGCATGATATGATACAATCAGTTGGACTGCAAAATTAAAAGAACAAGTGAATTAGAATTACTTTAATGAAGGCTTAGTATTAGTATTTGCTTTGCAAGATCATGATTATTCAGGATAAAATTTTTGTGATTTCGGAGATATGAGGTATACTGCAAACAAAACTCTGACGAGCATGTTATTATTGTCGCAAAAATTCTAACTATAATCATAATGGCGACTTCCAACAAGCAAGCAGGTCTGTGACTGATATGCAACATTGGGATATTGCGGCATCAACTTCGTATGGCGGAACAGTACGCCGACTCGATTTATGTATTGATGTCATGTGGCAGTGGAAAATAATTTTGTTTGTGTTTATCGTGGTAGTAATTCAAAATATACTAGTTTTATATAACATGCTATAAGAACATCTGGTCTCACTTAGGGGAGGGAGTATCTAGAGGTATTTCTGACTCCCCCAAGTGCGCCCTAGATCAGGCTCAGGTATTTTTTATTTCTTCTAGTTCGGTTACCCTCCTAGGTTCCCCATGTACTCTTTTTGCCTTACCGAAAATATGCCATTCGTTCTCTGCGAAGCAAAAAATATGTTAGTTTTTCCTCGTGAAACTAAAAAATTGCGAAATGTTTGCCTTGAAAGACTAAGAAAACGCTAAAATTGCCGTCAGTGGGTAGGGTTTCACTATATAATTTGCATTATTATTGTGCATTTACTGTTCATTGAATTCTCAGTGAGTGAAATGAGCGAATGAAAAAATTCTCTTACTGACCAGAGTGGTATATTTCGACGGTGTTCGTTTCTAGGTTTTTTGGGGAGACACATAACTCAACTCCGACAACGTGGATTGATCTGCGCGAGATAACTTGTTTTGTAAAGCTTTGTGCTCTTTAGTTAGGCGCGAAGCCCAATTTCAATATCTTCCCTTAAAAGGGTCAAAGGGACTCGGGTCGGGTCCCAATTGGGCCCAAAAAATAACGTTACTTATTGTAACTCGACAACCGGCGTAGATATCAGAGTCAAGTTGGGCTCATTTTTCACAGCAAATATGTGTATATAAAATATATAGTGCTTTGCCACACGGTTCTCTTGGAATGCAGAATTTGAAGTTAAAGTGGGTTCTGTAATGGGCATATGTGCCCCAAAATACACGAAAATTGTAATATTTCTTGGTTGAACTATGTATGTGTTTGTAGTCTCATTTTGTAGACCAGGTTATTCTCTATGTAGCTGCAACTGTGTGATGCTATTGTCCTTACTTACACTGCTAGGTTGGGCCCAAATATTTTTAGATTTTGTCCATCGGACCCAAAATACACGAAAAGAGAAATATCTTTTTAACGACTAGATGTATTATATAGATGTTTTTGGTCTCATTCTGTCAAGCAATTCATCCTCTATGTAACTGCACATATTACGCTGCTATTGCCATCATTTTGCTGCAGGGTTGGGTCAAAAAGGTTTTTCAATTGGCCCATGGACCCAACATGGTAACACCTCTGCAACCATGCATCGTTTACAGAAAAATGTGTGCACTCACTGCAAATTGTAGCACGTATATGCATGCAGCAATTTTGAAACATGTAGCAATAATTCGTATTATTGTTACATATGTAGTGCAATAGTTGTGCCAATTGCACGATTTTTGTAAGAACAATATTGGTTGTTGCGGCAATCTCATTATTATAATTTGTCGCATCGCTTCGCCATTTTAGATGTAGCACTAATCGTGAACATAACCACAAACTTAGTGCAATAAGGTATGTTGCGCTACAGATTTTGTAACAATAAGGATTGCGTTATTGCCACAAATTCTGTACCTATAAACATGACAATACGTGTTACAATGTTTAGTGAGTGTACACATTTATCTGTAAACGCTGCTATAGCTATATAGTGAGGTCTCCAAATTGGGTGCCTGGCATTTTTCGGTTCCCCTGGTTCAAATAGGTGCCCCCGGTAAAAATTTAGGGCTCCACCCGGTTCATCGTCTTTTGTCAGATTTTTTTTGTTTTCAATCGGTCCAAAGTACATAAATTTTTATCGAAAATTGTACTAAAATTCTGTTCTAAAGCCAAAAATTTCTCAAAATTTTGGTTCAAAATCGCTTTTTTTATTATCGAAAAGGTTTTGACAGTGTTTATGACACGATTTTTTAACCGTTTTCTCTTGGTCAAATGCCCCTGACAAAATCGGGCGCGCCCGGTCTTCGGAAGCAGCCCCGCTCACCTTGTTCCACTTCCTCTGGCAAAATTGATTGAATAGAAGCCCAGATATAGGTATGTTTGGTCTGATAAATTCATCGTCTATGTAGCTGCAAATAGTGTGCTGATAATTCCGCCATTATTTACCCTTGCTGCTGGGTGATCAAAAAATCTTGTTCAATGGGCACATGCGACCCGAAATATCCTAAAAAGGGAGTATATTTAAAAAGCTTTTGCTATGTATGCGTTTTTGGTCTCATTTTTTAGAGCATGTTATTCTCTATGTAGCTGCAAATTGTGTGATGCTATTGTCATTACTAACATTGCAAGGTTGAGCCCAAAATAGTTTTTCGATGGGACCCAAAATACATGAAAATGCTAATATCTCTTCAACCGCTCTAGCGATATACACGTTTGGGTACTATTGTATAGAGCAATTCATGCTCTATCTTCAACTATTGAAATTTGCGAGCACAATGATTGGTATAGCTTCTCAACGTGGCTACTATTCGGTGGCTCATTTTATAATTAAATGCTCTATATAGCTACTAACATCTCTCTAAATTACATGATATGAAAAATATTATTCAACATTTGGAAATTTTCTCCATCTTGACGGTAAGACAAGCTACTAGTCAGTTACTTATAGCATTTGTGTGTTCTGAGTCCCCAACTTTTCAGCTGGCTATACTATAAATAGTTTGACCTAAAGGAACCGAATTTATCAACCCCAGATACCCAATACAGCTCGATCTGGGTCTCAGTGCTGTTCCTCTTAGGTACATGGGGTTTTTACCAAAAACGTGTAAAAATACAGCTTTCAGTACAAAAATCTTTTGCATTCAACATACTTGTTGGACAACTATCTGACTGTGTTATTCAAGAATTTTCGTTTTACAATATAGAATAATATTATTGTTAGTTCTTGCTAGTGAAACAACGTCTGCTATCCGATCTATAAGTTGTATTTCTTGTTAAAGCTGCCTGCACTTGCGATTTCTGTGCAACAAACAGTGAAGCACTGGCGTGTCCACATTGGAGGAGCCCCACACTTTCCAAATCACCATGTTCGTGAGATTTGTCCTATATCTGTCCTCCCACTCTGCCGATACCCCCATTTAAAATACTTGTGCGACAGTAAAAGTACATGGATATATGGAAAATATTTTGCATTTTAGCATTAAGCAAAATTTAGCTCCGTGGTTTGATTTTTCCCCCGAGAATGGACATGGGGCCCCCTAAAAAGTAGTTCCACTTTTAAGGAGCCTGGGGACAAGCCAGTAAACACATGTACATACTAAGCTTACGTTATAAAACAGTATGGCGTTTTTGTACATGAACAAATCGGTAAATTTATTACTGCAGGTAGTAAACGCTGGCCGCCTTCTTGCGGCGATACCATAATAGCAAGGTTGCTCATGAAAACATGGAAGCTTTTCGCGAATCGTGGGAAGAGCGAGTGCGAATATTAACACTTGCAGTAGATTTTATTATGACTGTGGATGATTTTCCTAGCCGTTTCTGTAAATCCTCACAAAGAACCATATTGATTATTAATATTGTGTAACCTGTTTACTTTTCTCTACTGAATTCACCTTTACATATTTATTATAATACTTGATTATTTCTTCATCACATTCTTATCATGCTGCTGCTGAGGTTGAAGCCATCTAAAATATTTTGGCGGCTTCTCAGAGCGAAGCCATGCACTATTGGTTCGAAGGAATTATCAAAAAGACACTAAACATATCGTGATTGTAGCTCTATTTTTAAAAATAGGTTTTTAACTTTAGTTACCCAGGAAGTAACTTCACAGTGTAATTTTGGTATCAGGTGTATAGAATGAGGTCTTCGAATTAGAGGTTAAATACCGACTGAACCGATTACCGTCTTCCTTACGATTGCTGACTCAGCAATTTCTTCGGGAAATTTAATCAAATATTGTTACTTTTTCAAAAAAATTTTCTGTGGACCACCATTGATCTCGCAAGTTTAAATGCGCTAGAACCCAAATGCGTTACGAAATATAACTAACTTTAATGTGTAGCGTAGTAAAGTTTTGTTCTGTAGAAGAATGGTCTGATATAAAAATAAAAAAGCAAAATAATAATCGATAAAGCAAAGTCGGCTAAAAGAAATTTTCGATTTTGGAATCCAGGGAGGGCACAAGTGCCGCCGGTCTCCATTTAGAAGTTCAAGTCGCGTATTTTAAAAACAATACTAACCTTATCCTGTCATTCTGGCTTCTTCTTACTTGGTCGACCGTCCTTCATACCTGGTTTTCTTGCTGTTCGTGGGAAGCTGCACACCGGTTTTGTGCCAACCCCACTATTTCGCACCTCTTCAACGGCTGGAAAACCGGTGACCACCATCATAATTTATCGAGCACTCCCCTCAAATTTCAGCAATTTTATTAGTAACCAGGAATTTGAGGCGAATGTGACTCATGTGTTAAGCCGTGAAAGTGATAGTGATAATTAAATCAATGTTGCAAATACATAACTCACACCTCAGCATTTGACCAAAAAATCTAAACACATACGAAGAAATTAATATAAAGCGAAAACATCCTATCCGTCAAACACTTGGCTCTGGCAGTAGGCACCTCATCGTGGGGCTTTCATGAACCTAGGCTCTTCCTGTTAACCATCCAGATAATATTTACCCGGTTGAGAAGCCAGGCATTTTGCAATAGTCTCATTCTGAAAACCATTAGACATCGTATCATTAAATACATAGAAGCAATTTCTTTGGTATTTGGGTTTTGCCAGAGACCCCTGAGTGGTGCCCGAGAGTCCTCAAGTTAAAAAAATAGTGTCGACTGGTGTTTATGCAAGTTTTAGTCAATAATCAGATGCAAATCGATAAGTCCGCTGTCTTCATAAATAGAATTTATGGTTTTGCTGACAAGCGATTATAACTATATCATACTCACCCTTATTATGCAGTGTTAATGAGTATACCCAACCATAAAAAACAGTGCAACTATAATTAAATTCCCGTATCCTAATCCATCTACTGAAAGCAACACAGAAAAACTTAAAACGAAAAAATAGTAACAAGACACTGAAATAATTTTGTAACTTGTCAGATTACGATTTTTACTCAAAATATGCTATATATATAATATATAATTCAACATACCAAAAAATGATTGGATTGCGTGTAAAACAGAAGGCAGCTGTATATTACGGCTAAGGGAAGTACCGGTTTGAGTTCAACTAGCCTCACCGTGGAACCAAAAAAAATATTTAGAGATGAACAACAATTTGTCGAAGGTCGACCCTTTAAAATTTAACATTTACACGCCACATTCCGTACAATGAATGTTTCATCCGTGCTTTTTACCAAATTTGAAATAAAAACGGTATTGTGGTCTTCATTTTTATACAAGTCAGTCAATAATGTTAATACAAGCACCAACATAATATATTGATTGGCACCCGGGGTGTTTTTAGCGAAACCGAATGAAAACGAACGAGAAACAGGAAATAGGACAATTAAGCAGAGGTGACAATTTATTGCACAGTTGAACAGCTTTCACGCATTGTTACATTACGGTTTACGGCGAAGACATTGCCATACGACCAGAACACAAACAGTTAATGCGTGATACTGGACAATATAATGCATAAGTAAGTATTAATTATGTATATGTATTTATAAACATGTATAGTAGGATACTGAAAGATACTATACTGCGAATATGTATGTGTGTTGTACAATGCCTTACATTACTATCGATGAGGATCACACTGCATCTGAGTGAGCATTCATTCGGCAAAAAGCGATATGGGACGTATATTCCATGAATTTTAAGGCGATTGTATGGCTCTGTAGGTGACACAAACGATTAACCAATGTGTAGCAACCATATATATATATATATATAGTCTGCAATATACACCAGCTAGAGGTTTTCGAGAATTTCTGCCGTCGTCGCATACTATAAGTAAGACTGTTCCATCGTATAAGGAACGAAGAGCTGTGGAAGCGCACTGACCACGTCGTGTTGCTCACTTATGAGCTTAAATGCAGCGGGCTGCGGCTATTGGGTCACGTTCTACGGATTGCACAGGACTGCTGGCCGCGGTGGCTACTAACGTCTACCACTCCTCCAAACTGATCACACTCTCGTGCCCGAACGCTCACAGCATGGCAACGACAAATCGTTGCAGATGTAAAACCACACTTCCGCGGAACATACTACTATCGAAGATGGCGAAACAATCCAGTTAGTGTCATGGCCCGGACGGCAATCAACAGGGACGAGTGGCGAACATTTGCCATTTATTGATGCACCATGTAGCCACAGGGTCTGGTAAATCAGGTTATATATATTTTCTAAGCTTCAGCCTAAGTGTTGGACCTGGGGACCTTATAAATGATCAGAAATTTTCCTATATATTGCGCAATACCAACGAATATTATTTGGTGTATAAGTATTAAGTGAGTGTGACAATTTCAGACACGTTCTTGGTAGGATGAACTTGATAGAACAATAGTCAACGGGTTTCCTATATATTGCGCAATCCCAACGAATATTACTTGGTGTATAAGTATTAAGTGAGCGTGACAATTTCAGACACGTTCTTGGTAGGATGAATTTGATAGAACAATAGTCAACGGGTTTCCTATATATTGCGCAATACCAATTAATATTATTTGGTGTATAAGTATTAAGTGAGTGTGACAATTTCAGACAGGTTCTTGGTAGGATGAATATAGAACAATAGTCAACGGGTTATTATTTATGTTTCACGCTGAAACACAAGAAACTTTAATATATTTATTTTTCAACTCCACCAAAAATTTAGCTAATTTCGGTTAGCCCGAGAACAATTTTAGAAATACCAAATAAAATTTTTCAATCAAACAGTGTGCGATAAATAATTACAACTGAGTCTCAGTTTACATATGCTTGGTCATGTCTAGAAGTTTCGGATTTGTCCAGAACTTGCATAGTCTAAAAATATGAAAACATTTCCAGTCTACTCGAAGATTTCATATGTAACTAAGCTATGTGGACGTGAAAAACCTTAAATGCGTAAAGTTTGTTTAAGCAATATAACTTGTGTTTATCTGATTTAGCATAAGACACAATCAATTCTGCATCAAAATTTGCAAGTTTGAAAGTGTGAACACAGTTCAAACATTTCATGAATGTTCCTTGTAGCCAATCATGGACAAGATATATTACTCTGAAAAAGTTTGAGCTCAAATCTTGAAATATCGCAATTTTCATTTAAAAATCACTGTCAAATTTTGATCAAAATTTGAGCAAAAAGTTTGAGCGTGTGAACAGCCTTCAGTATGTACAATACTAAATGTTACTGTCCATGTGTCTTGGTCATCCGATTGGACATTACTAGAGATGTTTTATAGGTTTACTACCGTGCAAAGTGTAATAGATGGCCCACTTCAAAAACTGAAGAGCAATAAAATTTGTCTCTGAAAAATTTGTATTACTGGGTCTTGATTGCATCTGGAAAATTACTGGGTCCGTGCAATCTATTTTCACCTACAAATTTCCAAATTACTACTGTATTGTATAATAAGTGCACACGAAATAATCGGGGCATCAAATTTTGCAGAAATCCATTTCATTGGTCCTATGTAGCATCTAGAAAATTTCGGGGTAATCCCACCTACAATTTTAGTGTGCATAGTTATAGTTTATTTGATTGACTGTTAATTTTCCAATATATATACATTAGGAATTCCGCCATAACGACACATAGTAATGACTCAGCGATACTAGACTATCACTTCCACTGTGACAGAAAACCAAAGTCGATTGCCACGTATTCCACATACTCCAGATATGCATACTATAAGTTTGTTACCCAACCCCACAAGCAACACATTTGGAACCCACTTCTCATTATGCAGCAGATTCTTCAGTGCGTTGATTCTTCATCCTGACTGATGTAGGAGTAGCCAGTGCCACTTTTCCAACATTAAGCCGTCTACAAGTCACTTCCACTGTGATAAAAAACCTGCGCCGATTGCCGCGTACTCCACATACTCCAGATATGCGTGCCATAAATTTATTGCAACTTTTAGGGCCACTTCTCATTATGCAGCAGATTCTTCAGTGGAGTGCAATCTGTGGGCAATTTGATCCTAGCTGATGTAAGGGTAGCCAGGGCCAATTTTCCAACACAAAGCCATCTGCAAGACTTTTTTATATTTTTGTCGCTGTAATGAATAATTTAGTTCAAGTTATCATTACACATTCTCTTTCGAGGAGCCTTCTTTTGAAATATCTTAACCGCGGGACGGTAGACGAAAAATCCCAAATTACGGCAACGTCCCATCTATTTCATAGCGAGTCACTGGTGGTGGTCTCCCAAACCGTTGAGCTAGCTAGCGTCAAACAACAAATTCGCATATTGGATGCTGTAAAGGCAGTTGGTTTTAAACCAATTCCAAAAGCACAGTACACATTTATTATAAAAACGGAAAATATATCAGCGTCGCAAAGCTGTAACAGTTGCGAAAACAATGTCACAGAGCTTACGGCTGAGACAAACAATACATTATTTTGCTAAAAAAACAATACAAATACAGTGTTTTCGTATCTTCAAAGCAAACAGCCAGAAGTCGGTAAATATTAGTTGCAGACAAACCTATAATATAAGATTCATTTTTTTGAGAAACGGTGTTTTACTAAATAAATATTGCTGTCAAAACCATAGACAATATTAAAAGACTGAGAAAAAAGCCGAATCGATACCGCTAGTGAACAGCAAAACCCACAGTTTGTAGGCTGTGAACAGGACACCGTATCGGCATTATATTATGCGTGGCAAAAAGGGTTCTTTGCATTTTATAGTTTAAATTCGTGTGTGTGTGTTGTCGGTTATAAATATTTCAAGTCTCCAGAAATTTAAATTCTGTATGCGCAGAACAAAATTTACAAAATTAAAACAGGAAAAGATTATTATGTGTCCGCGGTCAATACTAGTGAAGCTCGCTTGCGAGCCAAAATTCGAGTGGTGAGAACAATCCCCCTAACTCTGTTGTAGAAAGCACACACAAACAAAGCCTACACACAGTACGCAGGTGCAGCATTATATAAAGCGTGAGTGATGAGTCATAGTTACGCCAGCATCTTTTGATAGCCAACGTTTGCAGTAGACAAAACATCATACAACGAGTACAAAAACAATGAACTAACAATTTAATAATTCAATGAAACCCTAAATTGACCGTGAAAATAACGTTAAGGAATTCAAACCGACACTTGAGAAAAATCTCATTTTTCACACCAAGTATGAAGCAGAAGTGTAAAAAATATTTGCCACACAATATTTTTGACACTCGCAATGAGCTTGTTGGCCCAGAAAACCCCATATAAGACTTTTAAAGCAACAAAAAACACACATTTAGGTGCATTTCCCACGACTTTTCACCAAATATGAAATTTGGCGCCAACTATAAGCTTATAGACTCCAGAGTGCGAAATAGTTGAAAAACTTGTTATATATGATTGGAAAGCCCTGGTAAAGCTACATGGAATAGGCCTATTAGTTTGCGGATAGGTCGTTTACTTATTGAGAAAAGTCGCCAAAACTGGAGGGTGTGCCCGAAAAATGGGCCAAAATGACGTCATTTTGCCCCATAACTTTTCCTACGGGAAAAAAATTAAAAAATTGGGCTCCGTCAGTACAACTAAATCGACCATTGCAGCTCGAATGAGCTATCTTGCATCAAAATCTGCCCAACTTTATCGAGATCCAGGTGCGACAGACACACAGACAAACACACAGGCAGGATCTTTTCAACCCCCTCCAGAGCCAAAATTGAAAATTCTCGTTCCGCCTCGCTCTCTCATTCCACTCGAATTCAACAATATTTTCCGTTTGTACTTATGCCTATAAGAGCATTATGTCTCATTACTGCTGCGTCCACGAAAGCTAACGTTGGCATTGTGCGAAACTCTGTACTGCACACAAATAGAACGCGATATTCGGCAATATTATAGGTACATCGCTGAACCCGATTTGACCCGACGACCCAATCGGATCTATGACAAGAGTAGACCCGAATCCAACCTGAATGCGGTCTCCAGTTAGTTAGGTTAGATTCGAACAATTATAGCATGTAAGTATTCAAGTTAGCTCATCGTGGATACCTTTCGATGATGTCACGCAAGACGCTTAATTACACACGCTCATTATAGATCGAAACGGTGCTGAAAATTTTCCAAATATTTGTAATTCAGGAGACGGGTATCCTGATTAGAATGTGTAGGATTACCAGCAAACCTGTTTTTACTGAGTAGTAACCACGACTAATACTTCTGACCAGAACGATGCTAATTGCTAACGAAAAAATAAAATTATTAATGCTTTATGTTCAGAACATGGCATGATCCTGAATCGCTGCAAATCTTGTGCTCCAGTTCAAAAAGTTGCCTTTAGCAATTTGTCCATGTTGATAATTTGTGTTTGAATCATTTAGATCGAACGAACATTGAATTTCATGAAATAATTAGAAAATAATTTCCGTGTATCGAGTTTCCAGTATATCTGAAAAATCACTTTTTTCCATAAAAACTTATCTTAGTTTTTAAACCAAAATTTGCACGAAATTATATTATATAAGACATAACCCTCTTCGAAATATAAAGTCGCGATCATACGAATCATAAAGCAGCAAAAGTAGATGAAATTATATTGCAATCATACAATATATATATATATATATATATATATATATATATATATATATATATATATATATGCGATTCTCTTTCCAAGATTAAAAAATTAATTTAAATTAAAATCAAACTTTCATGTGAAAGTTTCATGAAACTCAGCATGAAACTTCAGAAGTATTAAAGTGTGTGTATATAATTATAATAGTACAAGTCTCCAGCTTTTATAGATACAGACTATATATAGCCTCCGCGACGAAGATTAAAACTTTGAGCGAGTCAACAAACTATTCGTTGCGAAAACAATCACCTCTTGCATGAAAATTATATATCCCTCAATCAAGAAAGAGATGCATCAAACAGCATGCCTAAAACCCTGTATAAGTATTAATTGAGATCACATATTGAGATCAGGATTATTATAATAGCTCCGATATCTGCGGCAGTCATGACTTCATTAAAGCGTCTTTGTGTGTGCTTCACAAAGAATCAAAATAGATTGTAGAACAGAGAAAGCAAAAATATTATAATATGATTAACCTGTGATGTGTAGAACCTATCAAGCTGTAGTTTCATGAATAGTCGACGAGCGCACTACTGTAAATACGCAGAGGTGTTCTAAGTCACGTTAGGATATAGAAATAAGGCCCGATTTGTCGGCTGGGTAGTTAGTAATGTTCTTGGTTTGTAGGTCCTAGTCTGTCAGGGTTAAAGGGCGGTACTTGACTAACTGGCCCTAAAATGCAAGGAAGCTATTGATTGCATTAGCCATTAGGTACAGAGGTACGGCTGTTGTAGTGGCAGGCTCTACAATTTAGTCCATGTTTACTCTTTCGGTGCTAAATGCCACAGCCGCATTGGATATAGTATGTGAGGGCATACTTTTGACGCCGACGAATCCGAGAGTCCCAGCCCAGTAGGCCATTTTAAAAGCTGGTGCTCGATAACAATCTACGAAACAACGTTCAACTGCAACCGACAGCCGCCTGTACAGGCCAAGATAAACAGAGTTGATTTTTTAGACGGCGTAGTCAACCACTTGGCTCACTTGGATTCGTCACGCTTCAAATAGTTCAAAGATATGCGTCAATATATACAAATTCAATCTGACAGACTAACACTACACCATACATGTCAACAGGGTAAGGATATTCTCAATAAGAGTCGCACCTTTTTCTAAGCCATATTTACCTCCGCCTCCAATACCCCTCATGGAAATTTTAGGAATTATTATAAACATATTGTTATGAATGTTTTATAGCAAAGTATAAGCAGATTCGATATTTGCAAAGTTAATCCCACCTGCCCTCTACATACTCTCCCTTCACGCCAGAAACTGCTGCCTAACCTGAAAGAGTATTGACATTTAGTGAAAAAGCCTGGTTTCTTCATGTTCGCCGCGGTATGCAAGGATTTAGCCTTTAAAAATATTTCTGCAAGCGACATTTCACCAAAAGTAGCTCTGTTTCACTGCCTATTGCCTGAACGTAAACTGCTCAAAATTGTTTCCCTTTCGCATCGCCAAGCCTGCTATTAATTACAAGTTTCACCAATGACAAAACTAGATTTCCTCAAATGATTTTAGAATCAGGCTTTATTCGAGTTCACTGCAATTTCGGTAATCACTTTATCCAAAACGCTACTGTCGATGATAGCTTTGCGGCAATATAATTTATCGGAAATTTCCATTTATATATTTCCTTGCTGAGGTTTCTCAACCACTTGCAGTACGCATTTCAGTAAGTATTACTTGACATATGATTTAGCTAATTTAGTTCCGACAGAAACTGGTTGAATCAAACAGTTTCCGCTGTCATTTCGGAGTTGGAGTCATGATAAATTTACAGCTGTGCATGGTTCTGTGAAACGGCTGTGTTGCATAAACTTCATGTGTTCTAGGGCATGCCACTACGCTCTCCCAGTTCTCAAACGCTACAGAATACCAAAGCCCGTAAAGTTATGGCGAGGTAGTTGGTGGGAAAGGCTAGCATATTAACTATGATGAATTCCGACAACCACAGTTGTATTTCAGTTTTTGGCTTCTTGACCACTTCCTTTGCTTCACTAAAGGTCGCATTCTGAAGCAAATAAGTACTGAACAAGGTGAAAACTATCAATCATCACGCCAGACAATGCCACTTTCAGTACGATCTAACTAAATACAGATAAGCGTTGGTTAGAAACTCTTCTATCAATTATACGGCATTACATGTAAAACCGAAAAAGTCATAGCAGAGACAGTGTTAGCTAACCAAGTGTACGAATCCATGGTGTTTTATAAAATCATCCAAATTATTAATCAATCAGAAACAAAATTCTAGTTACGCTTTCGCGTCTTGTGCATCGTCATCTGCGTTCCAATAATAAAATCCCAATTCGTGTTATTTAATATAAATGTTGATTTTTGTCGATGATTTCAATCTATTTTAATCAGGTCCTGGCAGGTATACCACCATGGGAGCTGGCGAAAACACGATAAATTGTGTAACTAAAATAGTATATTATTTTATAAAATTATATATAGCTGTGTATATATACATATATAGATGTATATATATGTATATATACACGGGAAAACGACGCGCTCCAAGAACCCAGGTATGGCGTGAAAATGTGCAAAGAGTGGCTATTGACGGCTGCGAGCAATCTATAACAATTACATCATTGAACGTTCGAGCACTGGTGCGCGATATACGTTCACCTGATGTCACTCGTTAGCAAAACGGAACATCGACATTGCAGCACTATCCGAAAATCATCTGTCTGAAACAGGAACCACGGTCATTAAATCACAAACAGCAAAATAAAAATCCCTTTTTTCAGGACCAAAAAACCTCCGGTAACGCTGGGATAGGAATTGCTGTTAAAGCTGAAATATGTCATGATCTAATTGCGTGGTATTCAATAAGCTCGAGATTACCAGCGGCCTTATTTCGTGCTCAGCCATACAGTATCTCAGTTCTGAGTATATGCCCCAACCGACAACGCTGGCGCCGTTGAAAAAGATAATTTCTAAAAACATCTAACACAACAGTGCCCTCTTCTACGTAGAAATTACAATATCCTCATCGTCTGGCGATTTCAACGCTCAGATTGGAACCCGACTCGCAGGAGAAAAACGCTTCGTGCGAAAATTTAACCTTGGTCGACGGACAGACAATGGCACTCGCCTGATGTCCTTAATCTTAGCGTGGTGAACACTCACTTCAAGCACAAACTGCGCCGCCGGCAAACATGGAATTCTCCACGCGGAATTCAATAAGCTCGAGATTATCAGCGGCCTCATTTCGTGCTCAGCCATATAGTATCTCAGTTCTGAGTATATGCCCCAACCGACAACGCTGGCGCCGTTGAAAAAGATAATTTCTAAAAACTTCTAACACAACAGTGCCCTCTTCTACGTAGAAATTACAATATCCTCATCGTCTGGCGATTTCAACGCCCAGATTGGAACCCGACTCGCAGGAGAAAAACCCTTCGTGCGAAAATTTAACCTTGGTCGACGGACAGACAATGGCACTCGCCTGATGTCCTTAATCTTAGCGTGGTGAACATTCACTTCAAGCACAAACTGCGCCGCCGGCAAACATGGAATTCTCCACGCGGCGGCTTGTTTCAGCTGGACCATGTCTTGGTCAGTGCGCAGCTACAATCATCAGTCATCGGCTGTCGCACATTTTGGGGCAACTCGCTGCCCAGAGATCACGACGTGGTTGTTGCCAAATTTAGGCAAAATCTTAGCAGTTCTCACTTCCGACGCACTAAGCGACCGTCGGATTTTGACACTCTGTGATATCCTGCAGTTCGCAAAGAATTCAATGCTGCACTGACTAACCGATTTGGACGGCTATGACATCTGCTGAAGAATGCTGAATTTCGTTGAAACCTGACATCATGGCGGTTGTCGACGAGGTATTACCGCGAAAAAGTGCACAAATAGAGTATCCAACCTAACCCCCGCTGTCGCCGAACAACTGAATTCAACACTAACCCACAATAGGGGTGTAGTCGATCAGACGATTCTGCAGAAACGCTTTGGAAAAAAAATCAAAGAGGATAAACAAAGGTTTCTCGACAACATTGCATCTGAATATCGTCGACAGCGGCTGCTCTACATGGAGAGCGCAAAGTATTCGATCTGAGCCAAAATAACTGACCCAACCGACGCACAAACACTCAAGGTATTATAAGAGATGGTGACGGACGCCCACTAGCTACAGATTCCGCACAACTGGACCGATAGAGTCAACACTTCGATGCACTCTTAAATCACAACGCCCCGAATCAGCTAATTTCCTATGAGCATCTGGAGGTTGCGGGGTTTTACGAATGCAATTGAATAACTCCGTCTGAAGACAAAATCTTTCAAGCCGTAAGGTGCCTTCGAAACGGGAAATGACAGTATCTTCCGGAGTGCTACAAACCAGGCAATGCCGCATTAATGAAGCAGCTTCATAGATTGATTGCGAACATTTGGAAATATGGCATGCCGCAGGGTTCCATTCTATACCCGATGCTGTTCAACTTCGTGGTCGACTGCGTAATGCAAATTGCGCTTAGAGAAGGTGACGGAGTAATCATCGACGACACCAACCAGCGCTACACTGATGCGTCTTACGACAATTACAGTATAAACAGAGTTCATCTCACAGCTGCACTTGTTACTGTGTCGAATCAGCGCAGACACCGAACGCGTGAGACTTCGAACCAGTGACATCAAAACAATGGTCATGTGCTGATGTACATCGGGTAACACAAACGTCGTTATCGGGACAAGACATTCGAACAAGTTCAGAACTTCTGTTAGCAATAAACCAAAGCACATGTTCCTCAGAAACTGATATCAGCGCTAGAATATCAAAATTCCGAGCTGCATTTTGTGTCGTAAGCGACTCTGGCAATCAACAACCGTACTGCTTAAAACAAAGCTTAACATCTACAACGCTACCATACGGCCAGTCCTACTCTATGGGTCGGAAAGATGGTCAGTCGGAGCTAGCGTCATATATACATCAGCTGGACGTCTTTGAAAATTTTTGTCCAAGTCTCATTCTCGCAGGATCTCGCAGGTAGACCTCATCACGTGCGGTGAATTCCAGCGCTGAAACTTTCACACCGTAACAATAGCAGAAGCGCTACGGCGCAGTCGGCTACGGCTTGTTGGCCACGTATTCCCCATGGTGCCAATACGCTGGCCACAACGACTACTGCTGGCTGAATGTCTTGAACGAATGGTTAGGTAAACTTGTACAACTGCTATATACGTATATATTCCTAACAGGACGGTAGTGATTTAGGAATGGAGAAAACATGAATTTTAGTATGAAAACATTGTCTTTCTATTAAACTACGATCCTTTTACCTGATAATGAGTATATGGTGAGGGCAAGCTTTCATTATACCCCATATGGCCCAACAGTTTATGATAGTGTTGTTCTGAGTGCTGTGGCAAAACGTCACAACCTATAAGCTAAGTATTTTAGGACAAATAATGAGTAACAAAATAGCGAAACATAATCATTTTACAGAAAATCGGTTATCATAACCTCCTTTTGAGTGGACAGCTGAATGGAGATAAATCAGTTTCAGAATAGACATGTGCCGCAACAATGGAACCACATCTTGTAGTATCCCAAGCGAAGATAATAATTATCTACTACAAAAGGGTAATTGGTCATAATCTGAGCTAAGTGAAGAAAAATCATAAAAAATAGTTTATTGCTATATACACCATTCCCTATTGTAGACCCCTACTATAAACCGCTTCCAGACGCCAGCTGGGTCAACCTATAGGATTAAGCTCAGTACCAACCGTAACCAATGCACAGTTGATAAAATCCAAAATGTTTATTGTGTGCAATGTATAACTAAAATCTTCATATAAAATGTGAGTAGATTTCCAAACACGGATCCCTTTGTATGATTTTATTGTTTTCTTAATTCCATTCCTTCGTTGTATTTCAATTGCTCGTCTTGTCAGTTTTTGAGTGGTAAGCCTCGCCAAACACGGATGTCTTTGTAGGATTTTATTGTTTTCTTAATTCCATTCCTTCGTTGTATTTCAACTGCACGACTTCTCAGTTTTTGAGTGGCAAACCTCGCCAAACACGGATCCCTTTGTATGATTTTATTGTTTTCTTAGTTCCATTCCTTCGTTGTATTTCAACTGCACGACTTCTCAGTTTTTGAGTGGCAAACCTCGCCAAATACGGATGTCTTTGTAGGATTTTATTGTTTTCTTAGTTCCATTCCTTCGTTGTATTTCAACTGCACGACTTCTCAGTTTTTGAGTGGCAAACCTCGCCAAACACGGATCCCTTTGTATGATTTTATTGTTTTCTTAGTTCCATTCCTTCGTTTTATTTCAATTGCTCGTCTTGTCAGTTTTTGAGTGGCAAACCTCGCCAAACACGGATGTCTTTGTAGGATTTTATTGTTTTCTTAATTCCATTCCTTCGTTGTATTTCAACTGCACGACTTCTCAGTTTTTGAGTGGCAAACCTCACCAAACACGGATGTCTTTGTAGGATTTTATTGTTTTCTTAGTTCCATTCCTTCGTTTTATTTCAACTGCACGACTTCTCGGTTTTTGAGTGGCAAACCTCGCCAAACACGGATGTCTTTGTAGGATTTTATTGTTTTCTTAATTCCATTCCTTCGTTGTATTTCAACTGCACGTCTGCTTAGTTTTTGAATGGCAAACCTCGCCAAACACGGATGTCTTTGTAGGATTTTATTGTTTTCTTAATTCCATTCCTTCGTTTTATTTCAACTGCACGTCTTGTCAGTTTTTGAGTGACAAACCTCGCCAATTTGATCAATTTCACGATAGGAGCCTTTTAGATTCAAATGTATCCCTCCAGTGGGGAAGAATTATGAGTTGAGGACCAGCATTTTCATCCAAAAATTGGCCCGTCAACCTTAGGGGCCGAGTTATAATGCAGGCCATGCCGTTCTCGGTATAGTGAGCCTTAGTTTTAGCCTAAGCTATGGTTCCTATAATGAGCCATGTACTAAGCCTAAGTCGGGGAAGCTGCCGCCCCCGAACTCCTTGTTCTAAGATGTTCTTTTTTCTAACATTATAACGCCCGGCCCCTAAAGTTGATATGACTCTAAAATTCAGTATGATTTGCCAAAGGATCTGGCACAAACTTTCAACGTCTTATGGCTAATCCGTTTGTGGCAGCTTGTTTTATAAAATTCGAAGAGTTTTTGTAGTTATTAAACTAAATATGTATATTTATATACACTATGTACATATGTTTTTATATAAATATTTATATACAAAATGTATATTTTTGTTTATAAAAATTTGTTAACAACGTTCAGTATGTGATCCTGGCTCCTGAGTAAGTTGAAGAAGTTAAAGATTGTCACATATAAAATTTTTCAAGAACACAATCAATTTCAGATATTTACTTAATCGTGTTTTAAACAGCATTATACTTTAGAATATTGAATTCATAAGTGAATTTTTATTAAAAATTTTGGTACTATGTATATTCAAAACTTAAACGACGGAAAAGAATGATTATACAAAGTATATAGCATATAATCGTTTGCGACAATATAAGTCATAAGTAGGCAAAATAACCTGATAAGAACTTCGGGCTATAATTGTAGCTACGTAGTTAAAATCCTAGACTTTTCCCAATATTTCGAGACTATCCTTAAAGCACTTCCGCTAGTAGAAGATTGAATACAAGCACTTTCCGACGAACGAAGGTGCCATATTAAAAATTGCCTCGAGTGGCACTACAAACATAGTCTAGTTATCGTAGAGGAACGAGTTCTATTGACCTGAAATGAAAAAGATAAAAATACCCAAAAGCGAGTCAAGTGTACGTTGCCGGACCTCCCTCAGCTTTAACAGTATTGAAAAGCTCTTATAAGATAACAGGTTGCTGTAGAAAAACAACCTGTAACGTTTTCAAAGTAAAACAAAACAACCGCAAAATTTCCGCATTTTGAGCTTTGCTCAAAATTGTCGCTGAATCGAGATTAGGGTCACCTAAGTTAGCTATTCCCATTCACGTCTGAGGAAGGTTGCATACCGTGCGGTTACGTAGAACACGGAGGAGCAATGCAGTTGACTGAGAACAAGATGTAGCTGTGAAAATATGAGCAATAATAAGCCGTATAATTTAGATTGCCGCCACTTAGTTGAGGTCAAATTTTAGGAACACACAGAGTTTCTAGGCTTCCTTGAGTGATGCATGAGTAAACTTAAGGTGTGCCACCTACCGCTCCCTTCTGTCATCAGCGATTGGCTATCGCTTGTCCGGCGTACCATCCACCCGTCAACATGCAAGAGAACATAAAATTGATGTTTTGGGAAACGCTTCCAAGACATTAAGTAACCATAAATTTTCCCATTAAGAATTACTTCAAAAATAATTCGTAAATAACCGATTTGTGACCATTTGACATTTGGACTGGAAAGTTTCTATTTTATTATCGAACGAAAATTTCTCTGTTTAATGGTTTAAAACCTGTATATCATAAAGTTCACGAACTACATGTACTAACATTAATAAAAAGAAATGTGTTAGCATAACGACAAAATGCGGAATGTGAGTGGCTACGTTGTGCGTTGTGAAACGAATTTGTGGCCAAACTGCGATTAAGGTGCATCGTATCAGCGAACAGAAATTACTCCATTTTGCAGCAAGTCGCTCTGGTTGTGAACGAAAATTTTGAATTTTGAATTAGCTATTGCAAGGATTGTTTTGTTCTGTAACAGCGTTTTGTACATAGTGTCAAAAGAAGATGGTAGGGGACGCAGCTTAAGTTTGTTCATGTATGAAAGATGGAGAATGACGAGTCGACCTTATTACCTACATAGGCCTAGGTGTTGACTCCCTTTGGGGAACTTCTTATGAATCATACCACGAAACTAGACAAGTGCGGCAT
The DNA here is from genome assembly GCA_030248225.1 of Trileptium ribeirensis. Lineage (NCBI taxonomy): Eukaryota > Metazoa > Nematoda > Enoplea > Enoplida > Thoracostomopsidae > Trileptium > Trileptium ribeirensis. Next base: position 27,029 of record JASANE010000722.1, read on the forward strand.
CGAAAGCGGCCAGGCAGAACACCCTGGCAAAGCCAGCCTAAGACCTGCTAAGCTAATCGATTCCATGAGACCAGGTGCATTGCTGCCTCTCCCTTGAGAGTCGAGGAAACCGGCATCGTAAGGGCACAGTTCAGTAGGAAGCCGACGCTGCAGCTGGAGAACCTGCCTTGGCTATTGGGAGAGGTTTTTGTTTTGGCTTGGTTTAGATTGAATCGAATCGAAAATTTTTTCCTATAGTACACAATAGCAATGTGATTCCATACAGAAAAGCAATACCGCTTTATAGTGAAACGGCAAAGGTAAGTTGATTAGGTGCACTAAGGAATCAAAACTATGAGAAAACCTTGTTCCAAAAGATTAAATCAGGAACCTTATCGATTAAAGCAAAATTAATCCGTTCGTTTGCTGTTCGAATCAAATCGGATCGTATTTTCTGGATTTTTGAGTCCAGAATCTTTGTCTTCTTGTCTCCTTTTGAACTCAAATGTGTAGTGTTAACACAGTGGGAACATACCTTGAAATTTTTAGCCGAGTTTAAATCCTTATTAGCAAATGTTCTCCTAAACTATTTCTTTTGTACTTTGTAGAAAATATCAATTAGTATATTGAACATAAAATAAAAATTATAACATTTTAACAGCATTTGGGAAAAACACATTTCATGTTATAACAACGTGCAAAAGTGGCGTGATAGAAAGTAAAAATTGATGGGCCAAAAATAACACACAAAACTGTAAAGCTCACAAATATACGACCATAGCCTTACAACAAACTGACAATGCTGATGCCGCTATCTACGACACGCAACAGACAGCACTAACTGTCTAAAATATCATTTCAAGCGGCATTAGACAACTACAGTCATGAAACGAAGTTGAATAATCGCCTCAGATGTGGCCGGCAACAAAGCCACCACCAACTAAAACCATCTAACCAACAGCTATCAATATATATCTTCTATATGTAGTCGACGGTACCGCACATAAATATCTTCAGTGAAGCTGCTAAATCTTCAACGAAGCAACGTTCGGCTTTTATAATAAAAGCATACTGTGTTTGTTGACGAGACAGCCAGCGTTTTGCTTTTTCAAAATTAGAATTGAAAATCAAAAATCAAAAAACATCCACGACAACAGAAGAAACACACAAAATAGAATCTGGTTTAAAACCACGGCATATATATATTATTTATGGTAAGGGTGTAACAATTTTAGATTTGGTACGAAAATAGGCAGTTAAATGGAATATGTCCAGATAAGGACCAGGACTTCGGCGTGGAAGCTTGTTTTTAGGTATAGGAAACCAAAAATTCCTAAGTGATTTTTGCCACCGCTTGTTTTCTTTCTTATCTTTGCCTTTAAACAATTAGAGTTGTGTGGCCATCTCCACAGGGCCGGATTTACAAGTACGCAGGGTACGCAGTTGCGTAGCCCCCTCTCCCCCCTCCCCCGGGCTCAAAATATGACATTGAAACAGTGATCAATAACCCTGTCACCACTGAACCAAAATACCACTGAATTAGGCGACAGGCACAGGCGTCAACTTAGGGCATTCATTACGAATATATAGTAAATGTTTTATTTATCGCTTCAGACGTTACCATATCCATGATATGTATAGTTCTTAATTATACTTATTTACCATGATTCTTATTAGCGGTATGCATCGAAAATTTGCTACATATTGGTCGGGAACTGAAAATCGTAAGCATAAAACATCAAAGTGTGCTAGGCAGCATGAAGCATCGAAAAATCTTCGCGCATGCCTTATTTCGGTTTTCTACCGATTACAGGACCTCTGCTTATCAGCCGGGTCCATCAGGTAGAGGCGGACAGGTTGTAAATGCTGCCGTCACCGAGGCAGTCTCCGACGACAGTGGGCCCCAAACGGACGTAGAACAGCAGATTGCCGACGCGGAGCTATCCGAAAAAAGAAAACTTCTTCAGATCCGTGGGATTGGGTACTATATCGGCAGATGATCAGGTATACAGGATCGAAAACGGCACGGTGGGTTGCCAAAATTGAGATACTTCCCTAACCCTAAGCGCTTCCGGTAGAGAACGTGATGGAATAATGCGTCATTTCAATCTCTTTCACACAACAACGACGCTTTCTAACGGCAAATCCGTGCAAAAACAATGGCTTATATATTCTCCGTCAACGGACAACATCTTCTGCTTCTGCTGTCGTCTTATGTCTCGTAGGTCCTCTGCCTTGGCAGGCCAAGTGGGCTTCAGCGACTGGTCGAACTATACAAAAGTTCTAGCACGTCAAAACGCATCTTTGGATCATTGGTAAGCAATTGCTGATATGCAAACCAGGGTCGCTGCGAGAACGATGGAACAGTCGGTGACGCAGCACATTACGGCCTTTTCACATTTCTCCTTATGGTCTGAATCGCGCTGGATGTTGCGTCAGTAGATAGAAAACCCGGTTTTTACCCCCCCATACGGTGGTGGGGGAAGTGGGGTGACAGATGTGTATATATATACCCCACATATTACTTATGAGTCAACCTAAGCTGCCATATGTCAGTTTCATGTTAAAATAAACAAATAATCACCATGGCAACAATTAATTTAGTTTCGAATAATAGCAGGCAACGATTGAGATTGCCGTACTTTCGATAACATGTTTACAGCTATAGTTTTTTTCCAATGACATCATCTGTAGTTAAACCAATAACACATCTACGTATTCAAATCCCCACATATGTAGTACAAATCACTACTATTTGTGGCATGACTTTATACTTTATGTTGATAAACCGACACGTGCTTTTGGGTAATACTTGCTTCCTGTTTGATATCTATGTTTCCAACAAATCAGTATTTTTGAAAATAAGGCATTTCTCACAGTGATTAATATATACATATCTGCTTATATATAATATAAACATGGATTTGTGGGTTATATAGGTATTTAATCATGGTTTCTTGACTTCGAAAGGGTGTCCATGTGGGGCTTAGTACATGTGTGAGGCACGTGTGATACTATAGTGGATAGAAAAACGTAAATGTATTCTTGCTAACCAATCGAGAGGGTATATGTTTAGGGATCCAATGAGCGGTTATATAACTAAAAAATTTATAGATAACACTGTAATACATCTTATCTCATACTCGCAAACTGTCCAAATTCATAACTATAGGTTTTCAACTGCTCTTATCCCATTTATTCTATTTAAATTAAGCTAACTAATAATATAAAAGCTATATATACTTTAATAACTTTTGAACTATTGGCAGCAAAGCTGTCAAAATTCATAACTTTAGGTTTCTAACCACGTTGATTTTATTTTTTCTACTTAAATATACTACGCAACATAGCTAATAATTCAATAACTTTTCAACTAAGTAGCAAATTAATAAAAATTTGTACTTATAGGTTTTCTGTTATTCTCATTTCATTTTGGTTGCTTAAATAAAGTTAAGTTACATAGCTAATAAGTTATAATTACATAGCTAATAATGCAATAACTTTTCAAATAATAGTCATAAAGTAGTAAAAATTTATACCTATAAATTTTCTGATATGATTATTTCATTTTTACTATTTAAATAAAGTTAAGTTGCATAGCTAATAAGTTATAATTACATAGCTAATAATACAATAACTTTTCAAATACTAGTCATAAAATAGTAAAAATCCATACTTATAGATTTTCTGATATGCTTATTTCATTTCTACTATTTAATTAAAGTTAAGTTACATAACTAATGAGTTATAATTACATAGCTAATAATTCAATAACAGTCTTAGAGTAATAAAAATTCATAATTATGACTTTGTGGCTACGTTCATTTCATTTCTTTTATTCTCAATAAGGTAGGTTACATAGCTAATAATTTATAAGTTATATTTTAATAACTTTTCAACTAATAATCATAAAATAGTAAAAACTTATAGTTATAGGTTTTCTAGCATGCTGATTTCATTTGTGCTGCTTAAATTAAGCTAAGTTACATAGCTAATAAGTTATAATTACATAGCTAATAATTTTTTTACATTATATTAGAATAACTTTTTAAATAACAGTCTTAAAGTAATAAAAAATTATATCTATATGTTTTCGAGCAAGCTCATTTTATTTTGTTTATTTAAATTCAGTTAAGTTACATAGCTAATAATTTATACTTTAATAACTTTTCAACTATTAGTTTAACGGTTGCATAAGCTAGCACCGCTGGGTTATCTACTAATATCTTTTCATTTCAATGATTTTTGAATCACTTGTTGGATATTACCAAACATAATGTTCGCTCATTACCCTTTTTAAGAATTTGTTTCAGAATATCTTAAAAAGAACGGCATTAACGTGTAATAAATGTAACAAAAGGTTTACTAGACGTGGTCATTTAAAACGTCACAATAATACGTTCATGGGATGCAGCAATCGGTGTGAATATTGCGGGAAAATATTTTCCCGACAAGACGCTCTCACAAGACATCAAAAAAAGTATTGCTCAACGCAACAACCACTAGTGAGTACACCGACAGATGTGCAACACCGCGATCAGATGTCTGGTCTGACGCACCAGTCATCACCTGAACTGGTGCAGCAACCATCAACATCGACCGATTGGATGATTCAACAAACGTTCGTTCCTCCACATCAACAAACCTCCGATCTAATACAGCAACCGTCGACGTCAAGTGACGCTGATCATCTTGACCAGTTACAAGAGATGGCGCAGGAGATTGCCGACGAACAACACCAACGGTCGTCGATTGTTGAGCAATCCGATTATATCACGCTACGACAATGGATCAAGGCGCTAAAAGGGTACCTATGCAGCTACCACTTGGTACCCAAGCAGCACATCAACGATATTTCCGTTTTCCTGGCGCAATCGCGTCAGATGTTGGAGCGGTTGATCGAAAGTCAACTCAACCGTGGAATCAAGCTCTGGATCTCCGTCAAATGTGTACTACACAAGCTCGACGGTACACAGATGACTGCACACTTCAACATCAAATCCCGTGCAGTCTTACGTGGGAACAATATCGATGTCGAGCTGACTGAATTTTTCAACGAGTTGAGGAAGAAATTGGATGATTTTCAAAGCTTAGGATCCGGATGGGTCCTGCAAAACGTCCAACATGCTGATGTGCATATCAGCAAGTATCGACCGTTGCATGCGCCTTCCTATATCGAACTCCCAACGTCGATTCGCAACAAACATGTGGTGCTCAATATCCAGAACCGCGATAATAAATGCTTTTTATGGAGCGTTCTGGCGGCGCTGCATCGTCTCAATTATAATCAACACGCAAAGAGGGTATCAAACTATGAATCATATATTAATGAACTTAATATAAACGGTATTCAATATCCCGTTAAAGTCAAAGACATACCACTATTCGAGCGACAGAACAACATAGCTGTCAACGTATATGGACTGGAAAATGGTGTAATTTGCCCATTGTATGTAACTAAATCCTTACACCAGCGATACGTCCATCTTCTGCTGTACAAAGAACATTATTGTCTGGTTCTTAGTCTGGATTCGCTGCTGCGTAACCAACGTCGAGACAAAGCGAAAAAGTACTTTTGTGATAAATGTCTCGTCCCGTGCTACAGTAAAGCTAAACGGGACGAACATTTGCAGCGCTGTCAACACGACCAACCGTCCCGAATTCAAATGTCTCCTCCAAATTCAACACTTCAATTCACAAACATTCAACGAATGCAACGATCCCCATATGTTATTTATGCTGATTTCGAGTGTATACTCGAAAAGGTTCTCACATGTGAACCTTCAACGTCGACTTCATTACGAACCCTTACCAACGTCACACTCCATGCGGCTATGGACTTTTAGATTGTTTTGGATGTTGTAACGATAAAGTGGAAATTGGTGAACCTCGTATATATCGAGGTGACAATACTGTTAAACATTTTCTTAATAATGTAATGGAACTATCAGAACAGTGCCAACGACTACCTCATAAACTCCTCAACTTGTCTGATGCTGAACAGTCCCAATTTAACGCTGCAACAGAATGTTATATATGTAATAAAACGATGGATTCTGACGATAAAGCGCGTGATCATTGTCACATCTGTGGTCGGTTCAGAGGTGCGGCTCATCTACAATGTAACATTGGGTATAGACTCAATCGCGACGTGACTGTATTATTTCATAATTTACGTAGATACGATGGACACCTTATAATGTAAGAACTTGGTGCTATATGTAAGCAAAAGGGTCTAGAGATTGAATGCATTGCGAAAGGGATGGAAGACTATATGACGTTTTCCATCAAACGTAAATCAAAGAAGAGCAGCGATGGTGGAAATCCTTTTATAATGGAAGAAGTAGACGTTGACGATGACAACGATGACGAATGCTGGGATGAGAACGTCGATGGTATTGATTTCATATTGGGCAACGATGATGTCGCTGAAGATGAAGTTGGATGGAAAATTCGATTCATAGACACCATCCAATTTCTCCCATCATCTCTTCAAACGCTGGTCGACAATTTGAAGAAAACTGGAGTCGATCGGTTCCAGGCAATGCAGCATGTGTTTGGTGATAAACTCAATTTAATGCTGCGTAAGGGTATATACCCTTACGAATATATGGATTCCGTTGATCGGTCTTTAGAAACATCGCTACCTCCTCAACGAGACTTTTATTCAAGTCTCATCGAAAGTGGTATTGGTGATGAAGATTATCAACAAGCGCAAGCTGCTTGGCGGCAGATGAACGTTCACAACCTAGGTCAATACCACGACCTATACATGAAAACCGACGTCCTGCTCCTTCGCGACGTCTTTGAAAACTTTCGTTTGTTTTGTCTAGACAAATTCAGTCTAGACCCCGCTCATAACATCACCCTCCCCAGCCCTACGGGTACGTATTGTACCCCTATATCCCCCACATTTATCATTGTGTACCCCTAGTTTGTACCCCTGTGTATCCATATTCTGTACCCCATTGCCTCACCTTTGTATCGGTATGTACCTATTTATAGTCATATACCATGATTTTATGTTCCTATGGGTACGTTTTGTACCCCTAGATAGGTCGCAGATCGGGTTCATGTACCTATGAATTCATTGATTTAGGGTATCCAAGCCACTTTACAAGGTACTCTATACCCCTTTTGGTCTTGCGTTTACGTATAATTTTCTCAATTTTATACGAGTCACCCACTACTTTAACATTCTGCAGCTCTTGCTTATAAAATCTTCCCAATATAGTTTCCTTATTTACATCTTCAAGCTTGTAAACTGGAGGATTGAATGGTAGTTGTTTACTTATTGTAAACACTTCACGCGACCAAAGCTGATTGAAGCCACGTTCGAAAGGAAGTCGTTCAATGGAAATACGTACAATATCGCCTAGTTGAAATTTATATTGAACATCAATATCTTGCGCTGGAAATAACTTTTCCCGAATTTCACCCTCATTATCAACCTTTGAAGGTGTGAAACCATAACTGTTTTCTCTATTGTTATAACTTTCTACAAGTAATTAAAGAATATCAATATATCTATGAGAATTGTTTGCTGTTAAATATTTATAAATTTTTGATTCCAAAGTACGTATAAAACGTTCGGCAATACTTGCTTTTGTTTCCTTATTCTTAGCGGTATAAACATTTATACCATTTTCCTTGCAATAATCATATAACAGGTTATTTACAAACTCTTTACCATTATCTGTTTGAAAATATTGAGGTTTAACTTGCTCCAACACTTATTTTAATGCATTTAGAGTAGCTGAAGCTGTCTTATTTTTAACAGGTATAACCCAAGCATATTTGGAAAAGCAGCCAATAACAACAAGTAAATATTTTATACCATCATTATATGATGATAAGTTACTCATATCAGCTAAATCGGCCTGAAATAAATGATTTAAACCTTTAACAACAGTACGTCTACGTTTAAATCTTAATCTTCCATGTTTATTTAAATAAAGTATGTTTCCTGATCACGTAACCAATTTTGCACTTCTTTAAACTTTACGTTATAACCTCGTTGTTTAGCTTCTCTATAAAGCTTAGGAGCAGTTGAAAAACCTGCAATGCTTGTAGGGTCGTAGTATATATCTTTAAGTTTAGAATCCATTCTTAACTTTATCAATAAGCACGTTTGTTTTTAATACTTTATTAAACATCAATATCAATATGCATAAGATCATCATCAGAAATATCAGTCAACAATTCAATAAAATCTTTATCGCTAACGCCATACACTTTATAATGTCCGTAAGTTCATAAGAACTGATTCCATCATCTAGTATATATCTCTTATCATCATATGCAGATAAGCTCGTCTTATTAAGTGTCACTGTATTCAGCACATGTTTATCACTGCGAATCATATTCATTTTATGTTTCATGTTATTACCGCTGAACAAAATGTTGTAATGGTCCCGGTGATGAATGTGTTTCTTCACAATACCCTTTTTTATACCCTTTGCACATTTCTTTTCCGCGCCGCCACACTGTACATCTTTGACCGCAGTCCAACAAATTCCTCGGTAGGTTTACCAGCAGTATCGTCTTTTATTTTCCCAAGCACCTTTTTGTTCGCTGTTGAGAATAGTGGGTGATCAGCGGGGTAGTCGGTGGTTACGTTTTCACGCATATCCTCGAAAATGTCTTTGGTCTCCACAGAATAACACAATGAGTCAGTATTCGTAAATAGTAGTTTACATTTATCATCATACATTGCTTTCATATAATTGTATTGTAAATAGTACATTAGCGACTTTGATAGTTCCAAAACTGTAAACCCGACATAAACGGGTTTACACAGTTTGACAGTTTTGCGGTGCATCTTAACCACAACCAGGTCTTCATTGATATTGATGACATGGAGCATCGGGGGTTCGCTACCAACTTTTCAAATTTCCGTTCGTTGGTTATAAGGTTAATATGAACATAAACTCGTACGTTCTCCATGGTCTTGCCGAATACCGCACTGTTTAGGAGTTTATACAAGTTTATCTCAAAGTCACTATTTGCCTTCTTTCTCATCTCGGTATTAAAACTAATATATGGTTCCATCCATTGATATTGGTGGAAGGAGACGACACGATGCACTTTTTTAAGTTCCATCGCAAGTGCAAGGTACTGTTTAAGGTTACGGATATGCACTTTATAATATTGTTTATCGTTTAAGTTGGGAACCAGTTTTTCAACTGGTGCAGAACGATCTTGTTTGATCGAACTGCAACGTGAAAATATTTTATTACATTTATTTCATGTAAACGCCATTACTTTTAAGAGATTCTAAAATAAATTCTTAAAAAGGGATATGTTTGGTGACTAAAATTAGCACAGCAAAAACCTATATCAGTATGTAACTTAGCTTTCAACTAGTAAAAATGAAACCAGCACAACCGAAAACCAACTTTACCTGGTAACAAGATACATATTACATAGCTTATGAGCTATATAACCTAGTTTTATTTAAATAGCAAAAACGAAATCAGCGAAGTTGAAAAGCTATAAATTTTTGTTACTTTACTACTATTACTTGAAAAGATATTAAGTTATAACTTATAAATTATTAGCTATGTAATAATTACATATTAGCTATGTAACGAATTTTTATTTAAGCAGCAAAAATAAAATAAGTATATTAGAAATCATATAGTCATGAATTTTCACTACTTTATGACTATTGGTAGAAAAGATATTTAAGTATAAATCATTAGTTATTTAACCATAGCTTATTAGCTATGTAACTTAACTCTATTTAAATAGCAGAAAAGAAATAAGCGTGCTCGAAAACATAAAGATAAGAATTTTTGTTACTTTATGACTGTTACTTAAAAAGTTATTAAAATATAATTTATAAATTATTAGCTATGTAACTTAGCTCTATTTAGTAGCAAAAATGGAATGAGCGTACTCGAAACCGTATGGTTATAAATTTTTATTACTTTACGACTATTAGTTGAAAAGATATTAACTTATTAGCTATGTAACTTAGCTTAATTTAAGTAGCAAAAATCAAATGAGCCTACTCGAAAGCCTATAGATATGTATTTTTATTACTTTACGACTATTAGTTGCAACGTTGTTCCAATATAACGAACAAATTATTAGCTATGTAAATTAGCTTAATTTAAGTAGCAAAAATCAAATGAGCCTACTCGAAAGCCTATAGATATGTATTTTTATTACTTTACGACTATTAATAAAAAGGTTATTCTCATATAACATATAAATTATTAGCTAGCTTATTAGCTTAATTTAAGTAGCAAAAATCAAATGAGTCACCTCGAAAACCTATAAGTATAAATTTTCACAACTTTATGTCTATTACTTGAGAAATTATTCAATTATAACTTACAAACTATTACCTAGCTTATTAGCTATGTAATCTACCTTAATTTAAATAAAATAAATGAAATCAGAATTGTGGAAAACCTAGTTCAAAGTTTTTCAAACCTTAAAGTGATTGGTAAAAAGGTATGAAAACTACTAACTGTAGTTACATTTTATGTAAACCACTACCTCAGTATCTTTTAAGAAGTATGACTCGTTTCCAATAGTTTATAAATTGGATTTCATGCTTAAAACATATTACTTATACCACACATAGATACCCACACAACAAAATAGGTGCTTTCGAAGGGTGAACAATGTGACAAACAACGTGAGCATATGGTTTCTCTTTAAATGATAAACGAACAACGCTATAGCTCAGCTTTCAGTGGGTATTGCAGCATTTCGTCTCAGATCATATCAATATATAGTCTTACTAAAGCATTTTTATTCAAATAAATTAGTATTATAAAAACACGGAACTCGATGATGTCAGTCATTAATCAAGTTAGTTTTTCATCTTAGCCACCATACGTATGCATATTTATGATATATAGTCTGATCGCCACCTCCACATATGTGGAGGGGGCTTAAAACATGCAATAATTGCCACATAATTTGACTTCACCAACTGGAAGGAGGGAGGGGGCGTAAAACCGCCACTTTTCATCTACTTACGTCTGTCGATAGTTTCCCGTAAGCGTATCCGGCTGTGCTCAGCTCGAACTGCTATGGCGAGTTTGAACAGCTTCGAAACTATAAATTTCACTGCAAGAATACCTGCTCCGAATGCGATGATAACTGCAAAAAGAACTGTCCTTCATCCTTCTGTCGCAAGTTTTCTTTGGAGGCGCTGTCCGATAATTTCTGATAAGAGATTCGCTTGTTTCGACTGCATTTCCCAACGTCACGACAGCGTTGATGGTTTACATGTGCATGGCTGTAACCATTTGCGGAGCAGAACGATAATTCTCTCGCTTGGCATTGATTAAGAACAGTCTGAGATCCACGATGACACAGGAACACTTAGACGCTTTAGCCCTAATTGTCTATCTACCACGATGTGACAAATAGTTAAGACAACGAGGACATCATCCACAATTTTAAGAAATTTAAGTCTAGACGTGTGGCGATCTAAGATAACAGTTTTTATGCGCTTTTGGGCCCCTAACAGAAAGGAATCAGTGCAAAATTAGGATCGATGATTTAAGCGTTGGCGCGGTACGAGAGAACGGTGAGCTGTCACAGACAAATGAAGCTTATACGAATAACTGTTGGATTAAATTTTACATTGTTTCCTTACGTGAAAGCTGTAATAAGACTCAAATCATGTATTCATCATCATGTGGTGTCAGCGTATGGTAGTGCGATTTAAATGGTAGTCCTATAAAGGGCCCCCGACCGCATTATGCGTAGGGCCCGCCGGTCGTAAATCTGGCACTGCATCTCCAATCAGCGATCAGTCCGTGACTGATAATCGATCAGAAGCAACTTGTAACCTGAGATGATCAGAGCTTCCCTGATTTTGCCCGCAGGTAATTTTTTTACATACAAAACCATTATGCAAACGTATTAGTATTTGTTTACTGGGTAAATTATAGCGCAGCTGATACTGACAACTGTCATCAACTGATGAAAATGTATTCATAGGCGCAAATTCTCGAGGTTGGGAAGCAGTGAAACTGCCCTCCCAATATTTTGCTGACCATACGTAAACGATTCCTGCCAGTAATCTAGTCGGAGTCATAGTTAATCATTTACTTGTTACAGGAAGAGAATTTTAATGGTGTATTTACAATTTATTCTTATGCGGTTGACACGCAAACGCATTGAAGTTGTGAATAATCCTGGGTCAATAACATCCGCGGCACACTGATGCGTAAGCTCGACCTAACGAGGAAACGGTCCTAGAAGTTAATTGATGGCGTGTATAATTTCGAATCAAGAACCCCGGCGGCACACTCCTGCTGCGTAAGCTCGATCCAACGAGAAAAGGGTGCTAAAAGTGATCATGTGTATATAATCCTAGATCAAGAACCCCCGCGGTACATTACTGATGGGCAAGGTCGACCCAACGAGGAAATGGTCCCTGAAGTGAAATTATCACGTGTATTGCGTTATTGTAAACTAAAAATATCCATGATCATTTTAAGAAGAGAGCAGCGTGAATTGCACACATTTTGCAACCATTTTCTATTCTGGTTGACCCAGCCAGTTGTGCCATTTTAGTCTCCTAGTTATATAGGCTGAATGCAGAGATGCCTGCCATAGTCAGTAAGGCTCAAATACAACTCTTTGTACTGGAATGTAGCATCCATCGTTCGTAGGTTCCAAGGCCAGCATAAAAAGAATGGCCGATGTCAAATTTAGGGGCCGAAGTTTAATGCATTCCATGCCCTTCTCGATATACTAAGCCAAGGTCCTTATGTCATTTACACTAAGCCTAGGTCGGGTGGCTGCCGCCCCTGAATCTCCCGCTCTAACCTGTTCTTTTTTTCTAACGTTGCAACGTGCGGCCTCTAAGGTTGACATGGGCCGAAAGAGTGATTATAGCCCGATATTCTAATTCGGTGTCCTGCGCTCTATTATTTGCGTATTCGGTTATTTCGTTATCGCGTTGTAAATTGGAAAATAAACGTGAAATATAATTCTAAGTTTCTGAGTACTGAAACATAGATGACCTAATTATTGCGTTGTATGGAGCCTTGTGCTACTTTAAGTTTATATATTTATATCACATTTTCATTAGTACAGTTACACGGAAGTTAGTAAACGGAACTACTTATTAATCAAATGAAAATTTGATTAGATTTACTGAATTTATTTAAATATATCGGCCTATATGTGACATTCGGCTGGTAATCCTTAATATATATAGATTTTATGCCGAGGTATGGTTCTTGCGTAGGATGTCGGAAGGCATAGCTTGGGCACAGTCAATAGCTGCAAAAGGAACAGATAGGTGACCATATCGTTGCGGTAGAATAGCATAAAGGGTTATGCTTAGTTTCTATAAAACGCTGTGGATTTGGTACAAAAATTGTGTATTTTTCTCGAATTTTTAGCGCACTAAAGGTCCAAAGGTCAATAAAATTTTGGTAAAACAAAATGTGCATCGACAACGATGGAACGCAATATATATATATTGAACGAGTTTTCTAGTAAACTTGTCACTCGACATGATTCTACATATTTCATATTGAAATCGAGCAAACTTTTAACTGACGAACCGCATTAATCAAACATTTTTACTTTTACTTCTTTTCTATGGAACTATAAGCGCGCTAAGATTTCCAAGACTGAAATTTTTTTGATTTCGCCACAAATGCCCTCCTAATTAGGTATCTACCATTTTTTTTTACTTTTTAATAACTCAAGGCATTAAATGGAGTCCCAAAGACATAGATAACTATACTAGATAAAAAAATTTCATTGCAGGAACACTAGTAAAATTGTACTTGATTCAGTGATGCTGCTGAAAATTCTAAAGCCCATCCAACTTATATTTATAAATAGCAAGACATACATTATAACTGCATGATCGCTAGAAAGAGTGATACTGCGTTGTCAAATTCCGTGATGCTTCTTTTTTAGTTTGTTTCTAACAAATTTAGAGTTAATAAAACAGCTTAAATGTTTATTAATTAACATAGCTAGATATATATAGTAACAATTAAAACATATGCAAAATTATTACGTTCAAAATTACGAAAACCAGATTTAAAATATACCACATTGGCTGTTTGTAGTCTCAGACACTGTTAATAGCACATCTCTGCGTGTCTACAAATCCAGAGGTAGACAATAAGATACCCCGTCAGGAATTTGACCGGAAGTCAAGTGACATGCGTTTAGACCATTTTATTGCTTTACGTTCTATAAAACGTAGCTCAAAGAAATAGTAAAGTCTAAAATCTGGACCACATAAATTTGTTCACATGTGGTTGAAAATTATATCTTTTCAAGCAACGAATCCTCTTACGGAAGTGAAAAATTTTAAAATATGTACACGTATATTGACGTGTATGACTGGACACAAAATAGACTTCACAAAAATTTCAGCATCAACTTAACTTTACGTAGTCATACTATAAACCTCAATAAAACATGCAAATTGAACAAACTGCTTTAAAATCACCGATCACCTAAAAACGTCTCTTAATGTTTGAGAAGACCATTTCGGGTAGGAAAAACACAATATACCAATTATTTTCAAGTATGTTTCGGTGAATGGCAAAAAAATTCTGAATAAAACGTGGCGAAAAGGAATTAACCACTTAGCACATTCAAGATCTAACATACACGCAAATATTTCGAAGAAATGCATATCTTACTATAATTGATAATTTTAACTGAACTATAGTTCACAAAAAATGGAAGTACCATTGTTTTTTGTAAAATCTGTAACATAGTGTAACACCCGCTGCGATGGTAAAACATGCAGTCACGGACAAAACGAAAGTATACAAAAACCACAGCAACTAAATACACTCCTCGTGTCTACACGAAAGGATCTTTTCTTTTTGTCAACCCAAGCTATACACCATTTTGTCTCAAGCCCAACTTGGTCAATTTTGAAGACATACATAGATAACTTTGGCACCAATTTCCAGTCAATATCCAAAAATTTAGAAAACAATTTTACGCCAAAGATGTATAGTTTTATATACCATTCAAACCACTTTGACGAGGTAAATTATTTGAATGAAGGAGTTATCTCCATTTATGTAAAATCCTAAGGCTAAGTCGTTTATCCATGAACCGATTTAGCTGACTCAACTCATCATTGCAGTTGGAATGGTAGGCAAAATTATATTATCTACATTTCTCGTAATAAATTACGAAGTTACATCCGTTCGCTTCTAGAAACATGATTGCCGGTCCGCGTTTAAACAAAATATCGTCTTTTTGTTCGCCTCTGGTTCTTCTATCCTATATATAAATGTTGGTCTAGTTTGCAGTTAATTAATAGCACAAATGCAAAATCAGCAGAATCAGCATCGACTAAAGTCTAACAGCAGAATCAGTATCGACTAAAGTCTAAATCAAGAGTGTCAGTGTCATTTTGATTCGACTTTTAATACTCAAATAAAAATACATTTAGTAGTTTCTTTGAAATTTTTTTATTTAACTAAAATAAAAGCTTTAGGGTTTCTTCAAAAACTATCGGAAAAATAAATGAAGCTCTTGGATTATTAATTTATTGTAGCTGTTTTTTTGCAAACATTATTGAGGCTTGCAAACAAATGTAGCTAGAACTACAGACTTTGCTACATAGAAACAACTGCGGGGTCTTGAACGAACATCTCGAACACTTACACCAGATTTTGTAACAAAATATTTTTTCAAGCCAAATCAAACATTTTGGCGCGTACCACCTTTGGTTGCCCTATCGTTAGAATAAACCATAACTTAGTGCGGAGGAATTCGACGGCCCCCTCCGATTTAACCCTATTATAAAGCTCATATAACAAAAACCTTGGCACAGGCTTAATATATCGAAAACGGAATAGCATGCACTTCGCTTCCACACATAAAAATTGTATTGGCCAACATTTTTAATATTTGAAGTTATTTTTCACTTTCACAAGTTCGATTATGTATTTTTACTACAG
This sequence comes from Trileptium ribeirensis, assembly GCA_030248225.1. Taxonomy (NCBI): domain Eukaryota; kingdom Metazoa; phylum Nematoda; class Enoplea; order Enoplida; family Thoracostomopsidae; genus Trileptium; species Trileptium ribeirensis. The sequence continues at coordinate 42,943 of JASANE010000722.1, forward strand.
GAACTATAGACCAGTCCTTCAAATATTATGGTTCAAGCAGAAAATATATATTTTCGAACGAACATCGAAGGAGTCTAAAATCCAAATCCAAGGAAGAGCGATCATTTCGCAGAGGGGTTCTAAATAAAAACATAAGTTTTCAGTGACTTACACATTTCTAAGTCGAAATTTTCTGTGGAACTTTTCGCCATCACAATGCATTGTACAGGTTACAGAAGGTTTGCACAAAGCAAAAGAGGAAGCTAAGATGCTTAACGCGTGTCCACAGGCTCAAACTTTTTGCTCAAATGTTGGTCAAATTTTGATATAAAAATTTGGTCAAAATTTGATGGTGATTTTTAAATAAAAATTGCGATATTTTAAAATTTGAGATTACTATTTGAGCTCAAACTATTTCAGGCAATACATCTCGTCCATGATTGGCTACAGGAATATTCATGAAAAGTTTGAAAAGCGTTCACACGTTCAAACTTGATAAAAATGCAAAAAGATGCTTTCAAATTTTGATCAAAATCTGAGCTCAAATTTTGATCAAAATTTGAGCAAAAAGTTTGAGCGTGTGAACACGCCTTTACATTCAAATTTTTATTGCAATACAGATTCCGCATAACGAAGAATCGACACGCTTGTACCTACTGACACATAGCAGCAGAAAACTAAAAAGGTTGTTGCGAAAACGATTAAATAAAAATATGTTCATCGTGCATTAGGTGCAGCATAGGATTGCCTTAAATCGTAACGGAATTTTCGTTTCTATTAACAGACGAATTTTGCATACTGACCAATGCACATTGAATTTTTTTTATAATTTTTCAATTGTAACAAAATTCGAACAGTAGTTATCAAACATTTTGTAGAAAAATCAGGCTGCCTAATTCGAGCAGTTTAGTAACTATTTAAAAACGTCGAACGAATCTCGTACAAACACCGAACAAGAGTATCGAACGCATAATAGTCATTACTATATATCTATTTCTGTATCAACTGCAATGTTAGATGTGACAGTCTCTTGCCTGCTTAATGTAAAAATATAAGTCTTCTACAGCTAAAAATAATACTAAACGTTCTTGAGTTGTTTGTAAAATAGATTAGAATATCATTGGAAAAATGTACAAGACTACATTGTCCCAAAAAGTATAGCAGTCATGGACAAAAATAGGTGCAAAAAATTCGTTCTAAAATATGATAAATTTTGTTCACGTTCACGTTCGTTAGTAAACGAATGTTCTAAAGTATGTTTGCGTTTACGTTCGTTCGCGTTCGTTTTTTTATGGTACCAAATTTTTGTCCATGACTGTATTTTTGATTGCAGAGCACTAAGTTTCTTGTTGTTGGGTTGCAAGTGAAATCGGCATACTGTACGCAGGTTATCTTCTCGAGTAGCACTTGATGCACATAAAGTCGTCTTTGTAAAATTTTCCCGGGCACGTGTCGTGCTGCCAGCGGCCGCATTCGTAGCATTGTTCCCACCCAGATCCGGATTTGTCGTACTGACCGCAATAAAGGCACGCCCTGTCACGATTTTGTGATCTTCTAGGTGACTTGTAATCTTTAATTTCGCGGCGGCTTGGAGAAACAGATTGCATCGTACCTTAAAAACACTGCTGAAATTTTACAATTATATCAAACAAAGCCTACAATTATAAATTTAGCTACATTGGTAATATTAATCCGTGTTAAGTTAGATTCACACGTCAACTTTTTGCTCAAAATTTGAGCCCAAGTTATACTCAATATTTGAAAGTATTTTTTCTACTTTTGGCGAATTTGAACGTGTAAATACTGTTCAAACTATTGTAGCGTATTGCTTGAGCAAATTAGGGACAAGGAATTGAACTTGAAAATTTTTGAGCTCAAACCTTGCACTCAAACTATGAAGCACTGTGATTTTCCATATTTTTATATTACAATTTACGGTGAAAATTTGAGCAAAAAGTTTGACGTGTGAACACAGCTTAACATACCAACCACTAGATCAAAACATTTTGAGTTATCACTCGTCCCACGCATTAAGGCAATACGAGTGATATCTACAAGCAATACAATTTAATGAGACAAGGCGACTTTGTCGCCTTCCATTATTACTTTTAAAAGCCTAAGCTACGCCTAAGTTTCACTTCGATTAGACTGGTCAGTCCCACATTTCGGTTGGCTAATGACATACGAACAGAAAGGTAAGTAAGCCAAGTTGGGACTTGTACCTTAATCCTTACCTTTCGAAGATAATTTTTCGTTCTGACTTGTTCTTTGCCTCTTGTTTTTTGATGTTCTCGAGGTTTCAGCAACGCTTGGTTGCCTGCTGTTCGATTTATGTCGAGATGTTCCGCTGCGATATTCATTATAATCCGATGGTGACCGCCGACTGTCGTCCGAGTTAGTCGACTCTGCGTCATCGAGCGAACTAAGCCGTTCATCTATGAAATAATAATTACACGAAATCAAAATATAAATCTCAAATGAATTTTGGTATGTAATTAGGACGTGCTAAGATCTAATTTACCATACGATGTTCTATCAAGCGTCAGTGATTTCAAAACCACGAGTCAGTCATTCGCTGGCGGAAATAATGTGATAGCAATTTTGACGAGAACATCTTTATTACATTAAGCCGGATGCCATGTAAACATTTTTAGAGTCTGAAACATTGGGGCAGTACAGCACAGAAAAAAACCATTGTTAGCCTTAGACAATCTGTAGTCAATACAATTAGCCAAGATATTGAAAAACCCAAAGAGACAAGAATACGCGGGACGGTATGTAGAGGCCGTAACTAAGGTTTCCACTATTCATTTAAGAAAAAATCCTATTACAATCCGTATTTATTGCCATACCACAGAACCTATGACGTAATTATTTTTAAAGTTTGTGTCCAATAATTATTTTCAATGTCACCGGTTTGACAGAGAATAAGTGCTAAACACTGTTGTTGTATTTTACTCAGACTAAAGCGCAGTAGGAGTTTATCCACGGTCGTTCATGTAAATCGTGTAAACACACAACACATAGTTATTCTAATTCTTAAAATTAAATGTGCAATCAATCGATACATGCTTCACATGAAAGAAGCATGATCACGAAGGAAATAATAACGTCAAATAAGAATCACGCGCAATTATTGCATATATAATATTATATTATATGCGTACGCAACCAAACGCCCCAACACGTTGCGGCGTTCAAAAGCACACATGTTAAGCGCAAACCTAGGCAAACGCAGATCTATGCAAATGCGTTTAAATGGAAATGGACCTAAAGTTACAATCATAGATTAACTACATATGAAATCGAACGATATCGCAATAGGTGGATATCAATTTTGAACGAAATTTGTTAAATTAAACGCAAACGGTTTTATTGTTGTTAAGGTTCCGAATAAAAAAGCGAACGTTGTCGTCGCAGTATGGCACAAGCAAAAATGTTAAATAGCATATCTAAAAATCGGTGAGCGGTGCCATTATCGTGTACCATCGATTGGGTTCCGCTGTTGATCGAGCGGCAGCCGACCCAATTTAGCCTTGGGCTCAGTGCATGGCTCATATAAGGACCTTAACTTAGGCTTAGTATATCGAGAACAGCATAGCCTACATTTTACTTCCGTCCGCAAGTTACACTGGCAATCATTTCATTACCGCAAAGCCACATAAGGAAAGAAGAAAAGTAATCATTAATGACTGCTATTACGGAATATTCGAAACCGTGGTACTACGTAATTTTACCTCTTTTCGTTGATCTGTTATCTTCCCTTCTCTTCCTTTTCTTAGTTGACCTTCTCGTAGAACTATCGTGGCTTCTTTTGTGTTTACCACCGGACGAGAGAGCGGCTGATTTTTGCTTCGAATCGCGATGTTTTCGCCGCTTTTTCTCCGAATGAAATTCGCTGCTATCGCTGCTTGTCGAGGATGACGTGTAGTCCGAGACATATCGTGAACCTAAACATTATTATGAATTTGTTCATAATAGAAATATATAAATGAAAATTACATATTTTTTGTATAGATAAAATTTCAGAAAATACCAGATACATTTCAATAAAAAACACAAAAACACTGTCTGAAATATGAGCAGGTGACGCTTAGGAATCTTGATCGTAAAACAGATATTTAAATACGCCAAATCCTAACTTGGACCGTGTAAAATTTTTTGACTCCCTCGATGCCACATGTTACTATTTGATATATCAAAAGGATATGTTTATTTGCACGGAGAGTAAGCTTGACTAGATTAAAATTTTGCCATTCTAAAATTACAGTTTAGTTATTGGTGTGCATTGCAGGAATTTATTTACATATTTTTTAAAGTTTGTAAATATGACACAAAAGCGTCTCCGATACCACTATGTACGGCGCAGAACCAAAGTTGCACGCTGAACAGTGTTCATATACTAACTAAGAAAACAAAATCGCTGTGAACAGCAGGCATCAATCAAAGAGCTGCCGTCTATGCACCACTTCGCTGATCAACGTACTTGCTGTTGATCATAATAGAATATTGGTTTCTGCTATGGACCAAAACTCATAATTTGGTTTTTCAAACGCAGAGGGATTCATTTACAGTCACAGACAGATGTATATTCAGGCGCATGCAAAGGCATGAAAATGCATAAATTCAGAAGCTTCGATGGGCCAAAAATTCAAGGGGGCTTTAGGGGTCGGTTCGGCCACGAAAATCGGGACCAGTGGATCCATTTAGGGGAGATTTTCAATACTTAAACTTCAAATGATGCAATCGCATTATATATTGAATATGCTTTTCGTATTACCGAGCGAAGCGTTTTGATTTTCTGTCTGGGAGCAAAAAAGTCGATGTCCGTTCGTCTTTCATGGATCTCAAGAACCACTGAACCTATTTCAAAAAACTTTCTTGTTTGAAAGCTTATCACGTGAGGATGTGCACCTGATATTTTAGAAGTGTGGCAACTTGCCAATTTTATCATTAATTAAGCTATTTAGCTAATTAACACCCTAATTAAGCTCATAACAGCTTAATTATTGGTAGTAGAGTCGTTTTAACGGCATATAACCTTGGGTAAATAAAACGATTCTTTCATTTACTCATTGTTGTCTAGGTAATAATATATTTCCAAGACATTGAGTACGTTCATATTACTAATGCCGTCGCTCAGCTCAAAGAATGTAGTTCCACTACGACTGGTATACTTAGTACTGACTAAATATATATCCAGTCACGACCAGTAATAAGTGCAAAATAATCGATCCTTTCGATTAAACGAAATTTCTAACATTTGCGATTAAACGCTATTTCTATCGATTTTGATTTAGATCGAATTCGAATGCACTAAATTTAGGTTGGGACTATACAACAGCATAACCGAGACGTACAAACCGCAATGCACGATATTTAGTCAAATTGAGTCACAGAAACGTTTGAGCTGAAATAGACTTATCTGGAAAATCCGTGGTAAAACTTTCGGATGAGCCAAATCAAAAAGGTCCGTGGACACGTTTACAGTTATTTGGCACTGTGCGTAAGGTTGCCTCTCTGCCCCGGCCAACCCTGTAAAAAAACCGTGGAAATTGCTTGTAAAAGCGCAATATAATATTATTATTGAAACAGCCCGAAATACTAAGTTTCGTAAATTTGATAATCTTACGCATTTTGTGGATAAAAGTTGTGATACAGCGCAAAACAGGATAAAAGACTAATCAAATTGCTCGGAGAAGACAGTATTTCACTAAATAACGTGCGTGATTACTGTCACAAGAATATTTCGGTTTATTGTATGCATTTATTTTCGAAAAAAAACACAACTGTGAGAACGATATTGCAGCGGGAGCGCCAACCACAACTTACTGCTGTTTTAAATAGGCTAACAAGCTTACCTTTTTGCGAAGTTCTACCTTCGTCCACATGATTATGATCCTTGTTCTTGTCATACCTCTTCTTGGTTGTCTTCCGAGCTTCATCGATACTGCTTTTGTAGTTCTGACTACTATCCACGAAGCGAATCGAGTCCCGCCGAGCACCATCATGCTTTTGTTCGCTTTCACCGCTCGTCGACGGCATATTGTCTAAAATAAATCCACCGCATACTTGATACAGTACTAATATTTGAGTCAACTGCTTCTGTTTTAACTAAAATAATCTTTGACAACAGTGCATAAGCTACAGTCACGACCAGAGATAGATGCAACATAATGGATCGGAATTTTAGAATAATGCACATAAAATCGGAAAAAGTCAAAATCGAACGATATCGCAATAGTTCGATCTTCGTTTACATGAAATTCGTTAAACTAGTAACACGTAAACGTGGGTGACGGAGGCATGGTGGTTAACAACGGCGTGAATAGTGCATACAGCTTGTGGAATTTCTAACATTTTTGGTAACAATAATAACAGGAAGACATGAAAACGTCTAGTTATTTATACAGTAGAATGACAATACATCTATCAAGTTGTACCCATCAATGAAATTTAGTCCAAATCGGCCGAGTGATTCAAAAGTTATAACACACTTAATAATTTTTCACTCATTTTTAAGAGACTTTGCTTAATTTTAAGAGAATTTATAAAGGTAAGTAGATCACTCGTTTACAGTCTTTTAGAAAACGTGAAGGTACATGTTATGTCAAAAAATGACCGAGATAGCACGAACGGTTGTCGAGATATGATGAACTTAGGTTTCCCTAAGTCAATTTTAAGAGAATTTGCTTAATTTTTAAGGAAAGAGACGAAATACGTCAATCAGCTATACACAGCTGTTTAGAAAACGTGAAAATACATTTTATGGAAAAATTCGCCGAAATAGCACGAACGGTTGTCGAGATGCGGTGAAAAAGCTGAAAAAATGGCAAAAATCCCTAAGTTTGAGCAACATTTGCTTAATTTTGAGTACAAAGCAATTTTCGTAGAAAAAAGTGCTCAATGAAAGGGCACTCCGCAAGAGAATATGCAACACGAAGAAAAAAATTTCTAAAATCGGCCCAGGCGTTCAACCTGCAGACCTGTCTGTGACAAACAAAAAAAATTAACAAAGAAAATTGAAATTTTGCGTCTAGTATATTGATATATAAAAAGTTAAATGTACGCTGCGGCTGCGACTCACCACCTTCGGTGGCTCGTCTTGCCTCCGTCAATTAAACGTAAATTGACATTATTTTAATTAAATTAAATTTTATTTTAACATATTCTAAATTCGTAAAACGCTAACATTTTTTATTAAATCACTTTTTTCTATTTCAACACAGTCAAAATACGTTAACCCAGTTGTTTTAGACCTGTAATCGTTGTACAGGTCACAGTAGATCGACATCGGTGAAAATTTAATCGCTAACGATCGATTTTGGTTTAAACGAAAGAGATCGAAACTAATTTCGCTGGATTTTTGAGTACTTAATTCTGATTACAAGTGTTTGGGTACAAGTAAGACATGACAGTGGCCTTTCGGGCAAATGACTATGGAGCGAATATGACTCAAGCTGTGAGAAAATCACAAGCATTTCTACCAGCTACTGTACATACAGTTATCGATAAGACAACACGTCACATTTCGTTTGAGTGTCGAATGAGTCGTAAACAAAAAATTATGAGTCGTTTTGTCGAGCACCGCAATCATGCGCAGACCAAAACGTTGTTTTATATGTACACATAATTTACTGTCATGTTCGACCAAAGCAAGACTAACTAAAACTTAATAATGTTAAATAACACTTAGATACTAGTTCACATAAGTTGATAGCACGCTAGCTGCTTAGCAGAAACGATACAATGCTTGCCATAACTTTTGCTAGTTCGCACCTCGTGGGAAAAGAAAATTTTATAAATTTTGTGGGAAAAGAAAATTTTATAAATTTTGTGGGAAAAGAAAATTTTATAAATTCTGTGGGAAAAGAAAATTTTGTAAATTCTGTGGGAAAAGAAAATTTTATAAATTCTGTGGGAAAAGAAAATTTTATAAATTCTTTTTTTTGTTCAGTCACTGTTCGCGGTTTTTTATTAGTCGGTGGACTGCTCGTAAAACGACAGTAACTTGCGGGGAGTACTGTAATTATTTTTAAAACACATGTAAAAGCGTGTGATCTAAGAAACAAAATTATATGTTTACATTACTTCATTTTGCAATATACATATACAGTACTCGCCAAAAATGACTGTCGCTCGCAGGAAATATATCAGTTCTAAAAATAGAATCTATATTAAACTAAATGTTTCGAAATCACTCGCAATTCGCTCGCTCGAAATCTGACGGTCATTTTTGGCGAGTATTGTACACGAAATTTTCGTAAACTGGGTTCACCATTCGCTAAAATTTTTTTACCAAAAATGTCACCACCTGTTCGAAACGACATCGCGCCAGACAATACAATAGATGGGTCACTTTGCATTTAAAATGTTTTTCAACGTAAAGAGCTTAAATAAATATTACTTAATTCGGCGTAGAAATGCTGACAAGACGTATCCAATCGAGACTAAAAGCAAATTTTAATTAATTTACTCGAATTTTAGCTTTGCAGGGAAACTGAAAAATTATCAATGTACTTTAGTGTCAGCTGTGGATTGAGACTTCTTTACAGTGACAAGCAAAAAATAATAATTGCCAGGGGAGCCCATAATCTTTCCAGGTGGCACCGCTAAATTCAAAACGAATAAACCTCGCCTTACTTGAATTTCAGGAATCCACACAAAAACAAAAAACTCCTAAATGGACCACGCAAATAAGCACTATCAAAAATTATCGATTTAATGCCTCGTGTTAAAATTGAATGTCACTGCTTTAATCTGGCTAGTCCAAAGTGTGGGGCGACATTTTCGGCTGCCCCCGGCGAAACGGAGGTACCCCCCGGCAAAAATTCGGGTACCCCCGGCTCAAAGGCCCTTGCTGAGAAAAATTTACGACTAAGCGCGACAAAATCCCGCAAAAATTGTCCCCCCGGCAAAATCCAGCACACCCGGCAGGTGAGCCGGGGCCCCGGCTCATGCCCGGCTGTAATTTCCAAAGTTTGGACTAGCCAGTTAATCGGCCTGAAATGATATATTATAGTGACGATATAAGTTTGCAGCCGAATGCAATCGCTCAGGAAGTCATCAATGCCGCTGAGCTGACTGAGGCTGGCTGAGAGATCCAATTCCGCACCTTCTGCTCATGAAATGACATACTTTGCCAGCGTCACATCAACGTACATTATAACAGTTTCAAAGACTTGTAAGTAAATTTCTTGCTAAATAATAAAATGCTGTAAAACTAAGATATTCAATTACTAACAAAGATGTCCATAGGGAAGTTACCCCTATGGGCCGAATCTTCCAGGCCATATTTACAGCATCCCTCGCCGAAGCATCCCGGAAATTTTATCAATAATGATGAAAATTGAGGAAAGTTATAAAAAAATGGGCGAACGGACCTTGGAAAACTATGCCATTACGTTTTGCAAAATCACTAAACCCTATACAAATCCCCTATAACTTATTATTACATAAACGTTTTGGCTTAAATTTTTAACAGTCCAAAAAATTACAGCTAACATTATCGTCGAATTTCATATCATATATCGAAGACATTTGATATTTTTAAGATTGATTGGGCAATGATAGGTTAGCAACATTACCACACCATTTATGTGATATACTAAGGTTGGTTTAAAAAGTGAAACCAGGATGAAATCATATTGTGGTTTCCATACGTTTAAAGATTACTGTAAAAATGCTCCAAGTTTTCTGCAAACACTAAATGCTATAATAACATGCAGTAACTTAAATCAGTATGCCATAAAAACAATAAGATTCACCAAACATTAATGATCATTGGAACCGCTAGGCGCCTAAGTGAAATACAACCTATACCGTTCTCTATAAGCCTAATTCTTAGCCTAAACGTAAAATCTTAATAATTGACAAAAGAGGCAAATATGTGACGTATCATCGCTATCACTGAACCGCATGCACAACCACAAATTTTGCAACGATCGGTCTGTCAGCCATTTGCGTTCTCAGGTATTATTCTTTTGTATGAAAATTTAATTTAGAATAGCAATAATAAAATGACGGATCGTTTCAATTAACTCATCGCTATCGCCGAACCATATGCACAACCACAAATTTTGCAACGATCGGTCTGTCAGTTATTTGCGTTCTCAGGTATTATTCTTTTGTATGAAAATTTAATTTAGAATAGCAATAATAAAATGACGGATCCTTTCAATTAACTCAACGTGAAACCAGCGAACAGCAGAATTATGGCGTTACATCAAGGTGCCATCACATGTTTTTATTCAATCCTGAGCAGGACCAAGGCGTTGTAAAAATACCGCCTGCCATTTCTTAGTAAATCGTAACAAATATGTATGTATCCTTACCTGACCGTGTAACCTAGATATGTGCCTAGCATGGGATTCTGTAAAGTAAACCACACGAGAATAAAACAATCTGAAAATTTGACCAATATACGATCAACTGTTTTATAGGTATGTTTGGAGAAACCAGAATACCATAATAAAATATGATGTGATTTCAGTCTAAAATGATTTTAATCATATTTGCTGTCAAAATGATAACCGAGATGCAGCTTAACAAACACCACATAATGGCAATAACACAATTTGACCTAAACAATCAACTATGATACAGCACTCGCCACAAAGTTTACAATTCGTTCGATATTCTATAGAGTAAAACGCTTAAAATGTTTAAAGTACTATATATAAATTTTTTCGCAATTTTAGGTTCTGGGTTCTACAATAGGAATGTGGAGCCCCCTGGCAAAAAGGAGTGCCTCCAGTTCGTGCCTCCTGGCAAAAAATTTAATTTGGGCTCCCCCGGTTCATCGCCTCTAAGTGAATTTTTGTTTAAAATCGGTCCAAAATACATAGTTGATCTAAATTTGTCCAATAGTTCCATCATGAAACCAAAAATTTAACAGATTTTGTCAAAATTTGCTTCAAAATCACTTTTTCTCTTCATCAAACGCGCTTCGACAGTGTTTCTAATATGAAGATTCAGCCAATGTCAATGTCTACCCCCTACTACGTCACATGGTGGCCGAGGCAAATGACTTGAATATTTAAAAAATATAAATAGCTAACCCCTACTAAATCACATGGTGGCCGAGGCAAGTGGTGTGAAGATTTACACAATGTGAATGTCCAGCCACTACTAAGCTATGCGACCATACGATAAAAATTCGTCTTCGCAAAGAAAAATGTCAAATTATAATTGCATTAATAAAAATGTATATTTAAATGCATAAACATAAAAGTGTAACGGTTTGTATCTGGTTGAATTACCATTTTCTCGATAACGGTGTACCAGTCCGGGATTCAGTAGGCGCATTATTTTCTCAGACACAAAATACCAGAAGTCAGGGAACTAACTGTGCAGGGTAGCCAGAACTAAGTTTAGTACTCTAAGTAAAATAGGGATAAACAAAAATAACGTTGGCGTGATGTATTTATAAACTCGGGGTTCTTTCATGTGTATATAAAGCTCTGCACTGATAAATTAAAATTTTTAGTAAGACATTTTTAGAGATAATCGTATAACTATTAAGAGTTTCGCTACACTGCTGAGTTGACAAAATTTCTATATAACCGAACCCTCGGTGTAGGTGAACCTGCCACTCCCGTCTCCACGGAGGTGAAAACTATGTTTTGCAATAGTTTGTGTGCCTAGACATCGCTGCGCAATGGCACTACGTTAGCATTTCTTCAAACATAGACAAACATAGAACCAGCGGAAAAACCTCTGAATTTTGGGATTTTGATCTCACCAAATCCATAACCTCGGCTCGTTTCACCTAAAAGAATACCATAACTTAGTCTCTAAAAGGTGCTCGTTACAAATAATTGGCTTCAACCAAAGAAAAATGGCATATTCCGACCAAAATAACGCCGCGAGAGAATGCCTGGTTTATACCACGTTAGTCGTTCTGCAGTAATTATTACTCTGGGCTCTCCAATTTTTTTTTTTTGGGGGGGGGTGGCTGGCATTTTTCGGTTCCCCCTGATTCATTGCTTCTTGGCATTTCTTTGTTTTCAATCGGTCCACAGTACATAAAATTTTATTAAAATTTGTACTAAAATTCCGTTCTAACGTCAAAAATTCTCCCCGCAGTTTTTCTGACACTAATTGTAACAGTTTTTTTCTTGGAAAAACGCCCCCTGGCAAAATCAGGCGCGCCCCGGTTCGGAACCAGGGGGCCCCGTTTCATGCCCACTGGCAAAATTTTCAGCGAATAGAGAGCCCAGTTAGTAATGACAAACTAACAAACAAAAAGACATACCTTTGTATAAACGTTTATCTGCAGCAGCAGTAACTGCGTTTAATTTCTTCTTCGTTGATGATTTACGAGTGTCGTTAGTTGTATATTCTGGTTTAGCATGAGGCTTTTGTCTCATGGTCGGAGTATTACGGCCTGACGTGCGTTCCGGACTGCATCCTGTCGCATCACCGCTTTCTGACGCCTGGTCGTCTGAGCCGTCGCCTGCACCTAAAGTTACACGTAATTCTGAATTGTATAAATGAGGAACTACGTCAGTACTGGCCAGGAAATATAACATTTAGGAGCGAAGGTAAGTTGCCAATAATGGTCGCAGTTTTATTTCAGAAGCCCGGCGCTTAAGCTTTTTTAGGAGTTCCATCTAGCAAGCAAGAAGCAAATAACGGACGATATGAGAGCAATAATGCTTCAATGACGCTGGTTTTTCTTGCTATCTGGCTGTTGCCCATGTAGGAGCGACATACCCCGAGTCGCCTTTTGTGGTAATCTTATAACCTCAAAGAACCATAGAGAAGTTTACTGCAAAGCATTCTTGATAGGGCGCGTGAGTTGCTACAGGAAGACCGAAAACGATCAATTGGTGGTGCAGTGTTGTACACATTAGCTGTAATTGTAATTTCCAAATACGGCAGCAGCAGAGCCACAAGAATGTAACAGAAATCACATCGTTAGTAAAAAAAGTAGGATTATTATTTGTAATTTTTTTGTAGTTTCATACAGCACATCCAGTAATTTTGTTTCTTTTGGCTTGGAACAAAATTATCGCTCCACCGCTTCAAATTTTCGGCCAAAAATACACCCAAACATGTAGCTAGTAGCTACGTAGGTGTCGCCACACGAGGCGATTCGTCGAATCTTATGCAAGGATGTATCTGTCCGTGTGAAAATTTGCTGTGACAGCAGACAGTGCCTTCGTCAGTGACATAGCAATCTGAGCTAAACTACGTACCCACGATCGCATGTGCTTAACAGCGAAACAAGACAGATCACAAGCCGTAAGTATTCGAGCGGGGGCTGCCAGTTTACTAGCTAACATCTTGACGAGACACCGAGACGCTCAACTGCAACGTTGTGAACTGAGTGCTGTTCGTTCGAGAAATTTCAAATTTAGTTCGACTGTGTTAGTTTTTAGGTATGAAATGTTTTTCTCTAGAGAACTGTTTGAAGTTGCTCAATCGGGATATATACACGGTTGTGTTTTTTTCATTTCAGTTCGATATTCGTTTGTTCAAAAGTAGACCAGTACATGTATACTAGGTGCAACACTATAACAACAATCTCCAATCGTGTGCATTCAATTTCAAGTAACCTAATATCAAACGATAAAACAAAAAACAGCAAACCTCAAGTAACACTCGAAGAACATTGTACTAAATAAAAACATTAATATCTCGTGAACGAACAGCACTCATTTCTATTTAAGGCTTCGGTGGGTGAAAATATTCCTGTTTGAATAAATTCCGCGATAAAATATTATACTGATTTTCAGTCTCAGTATGGATACATTGTTCTGTGTAGATTTGTTTACAAAAGACAAACTTTGTGAAAATAACTTCAAACATTATTTATTATTTTTATTAATTCGGGATGTAAAAAATTGATTTATCGCTAATATAATTTTTCAGGAAAAAATAAACACTGGCCTTGCATACCGCTTGCCAAAGCGACGTTTTTACTAACTTAAATGAAGAAAGGTGATGACATTGCTCGTGCTCAATCGCCAAAGTCTTTTTGATAGTATTTGCCGACTGTACAAGCAAAATTAGAAAGATGACACAAATCAGAAGTGTGCATAAACCAGAGCGTCAAAGCCTACGTTTACTCGTACAATCCGACACATCCTGACCTCCTGCAGTTTGCAGAGGCTTTAGCGGAAATCTCGTCACAGCTGTCGACCTGTGAAATTGTTTCCGTGTTCAGCTTCTAATACTAATATCGTATCGTGGGAAACAGGACAACATAAGGTTGTAGCGCATGAGATATTTTGGAGGTCAAGCATCGCCACACAATCATCAGAGATTAAAGCCATAGCTCATGCGAGAAAAGTGGTTGCACTGGCCTGTCCACAGCTCTCATAAAAGTGGGGAGGGGGAATTTCGGCAAACCTCCATGTTCATTTTCGGGACCAATTTCAAAATGATAGAGAATAAATTTTGCTTAGAAATATTAAATATTTCTATATTTTTATAGTTTTACTTCCGTGCATGCAATTTCCAGCTATAAAACGACGCCTTAGTATTAAAAACAGTGATAATTAATGTTTAAAAAAAGATTCTGCATACAAAAAACATACATTTTCAGACATAAAATTATTTTTGGATTTAGTTGATCATGATGGTTTCGGCAGGATCAGTGGGGAAAGACAGATATGTCCGAGAATCTTACGAACATGGTGGGTTGAAAAGCGCCCCCTCCCATACATCCACCCCACTGTGGCAGGCCAGTTGCCTATATGCGCAATATACGGTTATGCTCAGAAATAAAACTAATTGTTCCGAACGATGCGCGAATAAACTCAAACTTATTTTATATCTTGATATAATCGTTTTCAAACGATTGGCACTTTTTTTCCGCCCATTTTTGTACTACGCAATAAATTATTCAATTAATAACCAGCCAAACTCCTGCCACATTGATGAATCGCTTATGAAAATTAAATAGAATGTTGTGACCAAATTCTCAGTTCAGAGCTGTACAAAAATCACATTCAAGACCCAATTTAATCATACAGTGGAGCTTGTAATAAACAAAATATAGGGTGCCGCTTGAGCGCATTGTAAAGTTTACAGACGTGTACTCAGACGTATAACAAGTTTCAGGACACGTCAACTCATAGCCTTCAGTATTCTCATCGGCACACAGTCCTCGCCAGAAATGACCGTTGTTTGTTCGATACTTGGCTTGCAGCATCGCTCATGAAGTAGGTTCTTCAGCAAAGTCATAAGCTGCATTATTTTTCATCCGTTGCATCAGCAGGACTTCAACGTTGTTAAACAGAGATCATTTTAAAAAATGGACAAAAAATTTAAATTAAATCCGAATTTCGCTTTATTTGTTCGAAAGTGGTCAGAATGAAACAATAACTACCAGTGTTTCGATTCGAGCCATTTATCGCAGATAACCTAACACAAATATTTTGTTCGATGTTTGTTGAGCAGGTGTACCGCTCGCTCGAATATTCTCCGAATGGTCATATTTCTGGCGACTACTGAGCAGTTGTACGTATGCAATATTTAGCGTTCGAACGATAAAAATAACAATTAAACAAAACTCACCCAAGCCAGACAGCGAGGCTAGCGCTGTACTTTTGGTTAAGAGGACATTCGTCGATTTTTCTTAACAAACAATTGAAACACACATTAGAATTATTACTTCAACAACAAAAGACCAGCCGAGAAGCAATTTAAATCAGCAAGTTTCTTCGCTATAAAACACAAACTGAATAATATGAAACCGATGCATTAAACAGACGGACATACAATTCAAAGTGTGAATAGTATTAAAGTTCGACAACACAAGAAGCAAGCATTGTCAGACGAAATCGATCAACTGCAATATGCAGCGTTTTCTCACAAAAAGTCCCACCTGGCTAAACACGTGAGTGTGGCAAATTATTTTTCAATTTATTTTGTCTCCTCGCTTCGACCAAGTCGTGCATCGGCATGTCAGGCAATAAAATTCACGACGCAAAACTATTTCAATCCAAATCTGAACTCAATATTAAATGTTTTAAATTTTACTACCACAATTTATGCTTGTATGGAATCGATTTATATTTTTGGCTCAGTTGAAATAACAGTGAGCATTCAGTATTCGCTTAAGATAAATCCGGTTTTTTCGATGTTAGTTCAAGAAATTTATCATCGCTTCGACCAAGTCGTGCATCGGCATGTCAGGCAATAAAATTCACGACGCAAAACTATTTCAATCCAAATCTGAACTCAATATTAAATGTTTTAAATTTTACTACCACAATTTATGCTTGTATGGAATCGATTTATATTTTTGGCTCAGTTGAAATAACAGTGAGCATTCAGTATTCGCTTAGCATAAATCCGGTTTTTTCGATGTTAGTTCAAAGAAATTTCAATTTTCTTCGCAAAGTGTTAAGTTTATGTGTTAGAATTATTTCTGCAGTTTTCGTAATTTGCGCGTAGTTTGTCTGAAACTCGTTCACAGATGATGTACATTTTCGATGTTCGTTCGTTCGAGATTCGACAACCATTCCTGGCGCGTACTGCAATCTTAAGCTGTGGCTATTTTTAAATACTGCAGCGTTCAATTCTTATGACAAGCTAGCAAAACTGCCTAATATTAAACGGCAACAATATCCGCTGAGAACCTAATAGGAGCTATCGGGACCAAAATTTTGGTGCCTTAATTTACTACCCATCAACATCGCCAGTTAATGCTAGCCCGCTGCATGTATAACTCTGAAATAAAAGAAAACACCCAACGAAAGCATAATGTCACTTGAACAGTGCTAGAACCGAATATATTTTTGCGTGAAGGAAAAACTATTCTAGTAAAACTCTCTACTCGTTTCTCAGTATTTTCTGCAAACTATACTACAAATCGTGGGCCGATTTGTGCCCGTAATTTATTGTTTCATGGAAGTTTTCAATCAATGTAACGCGGCTAAAATGAAAGTAGTTAAAATAATTAATACTACCGAAATTTCGTGCCGTGTTACCAAACAACTTCTTCAGCTAAATCAGCTAGACACCAGGGTGCCAAATGCAGCATCAAACCGATCCTCCTTAAGCGGAATCGCACTGGGAAGCAGTAATTTTAGACAATTAAGGAAAATTTTTTCGTGATTAGTGGTTAACAAATTTGACGATACGTTTGCACAATACGTTCCTAACGCTATTGTACATAGCTAGGGGTAATGTAGCTAAAATAACGATTAAGGTTCCGGATTTTAGTCACTTTTTCTAAAAAACATACCAAACTTGTTTCAAAACCGGAAACGTCTTTCTGGTTTTATATTATATTACGGCATAAATTATTTCCGGTAGTAGCTATTGACGATGGCGTTAAATAGAGCTATTGAAAGGACGTTTATGTTCGCGTACAGATTTAAAGCCACCACAAATTAATAAAAATTTGCGGACACAAAGACTCTTCCTTGAACATGCAATAATAAAAAGACCACAGCGAAAACCTTATCAGTTTTGATAAAACATTTCAAGAGTGAATGTTGTCATGGTAGTGTTATTACTATTAATACATTCTTCTAGAGGTTAAAGCAAAATATTTCCCATTATCAATAAAAGAAAAACTCATTTTCGCAAGACCCATTTTTATGCTCACGAAAGGTATTATAGCAGTCTCTTGTGCATGTTATTCTGGCTAGTCCAAAGTGGAGGGCGGGCCCCCGGCTATAATTTCCGAAGTTTAGACTAGCCAGTTATTAGCAGTAGTAGCATTGGGTAAATGCCAGCCAGGACGAACGCGCCTGGCAAAACATCAGTCCAGTGCAATAGTTTAGTTTTTAATCTAAAAGACGATAATAAAGCACAAAAATTCAAGTTACACCATGAGAGCGCATATCGATGACGCCGTTAATGGATATTTATAATAGGTATTTAAATCACAATAGATGTATCTATTTTTTTCGTTCAGTCATGATTTTAGGAACATAGCTTCCACATCAGGAGCTCCTCTGAACGGATACATTCAGGAAATCAAATTATCATAATGTACGTCGTATAATTTTATCCATATTGTTCTCAGAAGTCGTGCTACAATTTGTAATCACTATTGGAAACATGAGTGAAAACACCATCGCTGTTCGCAAACCTCACCGGAAAACTCAGAAGCGTTCCAAGTTTCCTGTGAGAAACAACCTTGCAAGATGTAATAGTTTACTCGCTCGCTGCTCGTCCGAGCCTAAGTCGACAAGAAGTAACCGGCCTGTAATAAGATATTACTTTATTCACGAGTACTAGCAATAGCGAGGAAGTCGGTGCTTGGAATATCAGGCAACCATTTCAGGCTAGTACTAGGTTCAGAATTATTTTAACCGAATACGTCATGTCGACTTGCAGCATCAAACAGTCGTTACTAAATTATTTCACCATATAGCAGCTGATAGCAATTCTTTATGACGCGAACGTTCTGTGTTTCGAAGAAACAAAAACAGGTTGCTAAGACTTTTAAAATTGTAGTTGACTCGATACTTGTTACTACAATAATGGCGAGTTATGGTGCTTCAAAAAATAGTGATTTTGATGTGTTATTGATATTAGTTAAACATTTCAGCCAATTCACCCTTTATTTTTACTTAACACTCCGCGAAATATGCCTCGACAAAATGAAACTTCACAAATTACTGTTGAGGGATTATGTTTCAGAGCAATATTCAATGCTAATATTACGATCAGCGAAGGACCACCCATAATAGTCCCAAAGACAGTTGTATTCCCGAAGGGGCCGAAGCACCCAAGTAAGGCGATATGAAGACAAATTTTCGTTCGTTAGAAAACTGCCTTTTATATCATCGAAAACCGCCCAAGATAAAATTTTAAGCAGGCATACCAGCGCTACATAGTTAACTTTGAAGCCGAAATAAATTATCGAGTTCTGTTGTCAGCGCAGCAATCTCAATATCGGCCAAAAAATCTCGGGGTCGAATTTGGATCAGCGAAGAGATCGCAGATAGGAACATTGCAGCCGGCCAAATAGGGGTCGTCCGCCACTGTCGCACTACTGAGGCAACAAAAGGAAATGCTGCAAACTGAGCTATCGAGCGGACATCGGCAGTTAAAAAATTGAAGTCATAACGACGCTCCTAATCCCAGCAGACAAACATGCACGAAATACTTAAACATAGATTACATAAAAAGGCAATATATTTATTGGATATACGAACAAAAGTGAAGTCACAAATCATTGCAATATGTTATTAATTTATTGTTGTTGCTATATTCCGTTGGCGGTAAGTTCAAACGTAAGTGAATTACGGTTAGTCGATGCAACAGTAACAACAACAACAATATCGAGTGTACACTACTTTTTGCGTCGCCGGACGGCTGCTGTTGCTCGCTTCTTTTTCTGTGTTGATCACCGTTTATCACAGACTGAGCAATTGAACGAATTTCGGCACTCGTGGCCTCCATCAGGATTTCAGTTAGCGAACGCCGCAAAATTGAATACTGAAATAGAAAATTAATAGAAATCAAATGCCGGACAGCCATAAATTGTAGTCTTCGACTGTATACTCCAATATTCAAGTAGCGTTTGAAGAACTTGATTCCATACTAAGTTTTTAAATATAAAAATATTCTATGTACTGCTAACTTTAGGATTAGAAAATTTGATAAATTTCGGGCCTTTCAATCGACACATTAATGAGTTGATTAAATGAACAGGCCCCACTACGCAATCTTCCTACTCCAAATAATACTAGCATAATTTGGGGTTCCAGTGAGGTTCCGCCAATGACACTGGAAAATTCTTGGTCATTTGGCGAACGGGCAAAACACTAACAACAGGAGTCGTGAGTAAATAAGTTTTAGTTCATACATAAAAATGCCCTTTACAAGGCGATAACAACTTAACATGAAATCCTAAACAGTCACTACGTCTTCAGCAAACTAATGTGTTTTGTAGTCGAAATTGTTTTACTGAATTTCTGTATCGTCACTGTTGCATTTTTCACAAAAAATATTGGCGGGCATAAATGGATCAATGAAAGGGTCATGAGGGGTGTAATAGCGACAGCATTCAGGCAAACAGGTGTCATTTCCGCTTCTTCTTATTCCAGGAGCTATCCTTGCCACGATTGCACCACGAGTTGCAAACAAAGAAACAGTGGTTGGGAAACACATACGTTCTCTGTTAAAGCATGCGTACAAAACAGCAGGAATTCTAGTTTCAAGGTATCGATTAGTTTTACCTACCAATTCAAATACAACTGGGTGTTATCGGTGATTACAGAGCAAATTATTGTTTCAAATTTATAATTGAATATCACACACGAAAAAATGAAGGCAAGACAAGTGACTCCAAACGAAACTAAGTTATCAAAAAGTTATCCGCCAGGAACAATTCTCCCAAATGTTTTGTTCATGTTAAATGTCTCGTGGGCATCCCGGAATTCACACTGAAACGCACGACACCGAGCTATGCGATTCCGCTAATCTAGACATTTGTCGATGGTGAAGCAAGAAATTGGAAAATGTGATCTACGCAAACGAAACAAACGACAGTAACAGTTCCATATGAAAAACCTACAGTGACAAATGCATTTTTCCAGCATTCCGACATTCAAAATTTACTTTTAATTTCATATAGTTCAAGAATAAAATTCAAACGAAAAATAGTTGCAATGAAGAAACAACTAATAAGATTTCTAGTAAATCTTTTCAGACTGTTGCACGAAAATGACAACTCACCAATAGTTCCCGCTGCTCTTCTCCAGTCATTGGTGGTTCGGGAGATGACCCGCGCGCAGAAGCTGCAGCAGGAACATCTTGGGGTCTGTCGACGCCCGCGGAATCTTCATTTTCTTCAACGTTCCGTTCCGGTTCCGTTTCAACATCGCTTGTATCACTATCCTGTAGCAGAATAACTAGAAATACCACAACAATAAATGCTACTACTGCCGACAACGTGGTTTACTTTTTTCCCAAAATGGACAATTTTATCACTGTGCTATGTCGGCGGACACAAACTGCTAAATACAACAGTAGGCGCCAGAAATACCTCTATTTTTTAGCAAACAGATGTCATTTTGTCAGGATCACGGGTACAAATATACAATTACATATTCGCACGCAGACGGACTTTGTCATGAAGCGTCGCTTTGTTGTCACATCAACCTTCAGCGAACCGGTGCGAATAATTTCATAATCAAGAGTAGCTAGAACACTGAAATACATATCTAACTGAGCTAGGTTTCCGATACTGGTGGACAGGGGATGGGGATGAACCTCAAGCCGGTCTGACTCACCCGTTGAACATCCCGCAAGGAATTCTGTGTGGGACCCTGTAAGGTTATATTTGCTGAGTATATTTATACCCGTTAGACACACATTGACGGAAAACGGAACAAACATGGACGAGCTTAGTCTGTGTTCAGTGGTTGCTGCAAACTACAGATTACGCTTCGTTAGCCTTTATTTCAAATCCCCTGAGTAAAAATTACACACCGGCAAAGCATTAATAGCAGCGTAATAACCATTTTCGCCAAACATAAAACTGTGGAACCTCTATATATATCTTGAATGACCAAAAATACTGAACGTTTTGAAATTTGTATATAAACCACAACTTTTTAGAAAAAGTATATTTCGAAGCAACAATGCTCATTCTGTAGGCTTTTAGCGTTCGCCCTATTCGAAGCATACCGCGGTAGGGCAGTGTGCCGCATACCCTTAAATAATTCTACTCCAATAAAACAAAACTTGTTGACCACTATTTTTAATAGGACACTTTTGCTTCCCTCGAAGTGAACATAAACCCAACAAGAGTTCCCGCAAATATCGCAAAGCGGCGAATAAGTCAAACTGCTCTATCACAAAATTCGCTTTTTGGAAGAACTTTTTGGCTTCTCTTTTCTCACCATATACAACAAGAATAGAAATGTCAGGCCAGGAATACACATTTTATTTTACATATCCATCTATAAACACAATGATTAACAGCAAAACTGCATTATGTGCTTACAAATTTAGAGCGGCCAATATGTCCAACGTCGTCTTCATCCTGTTCTGAGTCACTGGATCGGCCTTTCGGCTTTTCTACGTCAGTTTTTTTCGATTCAGCTTCTTTCTGTGCCTGTTTTTGCTTTTCGCGCTCCATTTTTTCAAGACCCTCACGAATCCACGCCGGGAGCGTTTTTCGTTTTTGTATATCTAAAAATAAAAAAATATAATTATCTTCAACAATGAATGGATAATGGAACTCCATTTACAATGCGGCTTGAAAGTCCCTGATCAAAACAACCCAGAAATTTGTTATTTTTCACAAAAACCCGGTTTGAAGTCGGAACCATAGAGAAGCGCTGTTACAATGCATAAAAAAGCAATACTATAACTATAGAATAACCTGACACTTACGAAAGTCGATTTCTCAAAAAAGCTCAGCTTTGAAATGGTGGAGCAATAAAAATCAGTAACTTATTATAATGCAAACTGTACATTTGCGACCAAAAGTTAGCCCTCAAAACAGACGTAATGCGTTCATACACATATACATCCAAGCAAAAGTCTGACGGTCCGCATACAGAAGTTCTGTCCGCGCTACCTGGCCTCTGGCCACAGAGGGAGAGTATGGCGCCAGTATTTTCGAATTCGCCAGAATTTCGTCGGCGTCCACCAGGTCAACACTAAGCACAATCTAGGTATTTTAAGATGACACTAAAAGTAATACAACAAAAACGGTTAAAAAATTCAATTCTACTGCTTATATTTAGAATATTTATATGATAAAATGCTAAGTAAAATAAAGGTCCTCATATAGAAATAACATTTTCAGTAAGTATATAATAAATATGACAGAAAAACGATATACAGGTTGTAGATGCCTGAAAACCGCAATTAAATTCCATTTACAGGGGCCCCGCTAACTTAGAGACACGATTTTACCATAGCTAACCTGGACGAAATTCTCCGAGGTTGGAACTGAGGGCACTGATTTCAAAGACCCCACCCCCAATGTAACGTTTTCGGCCTTCGGAAACTCCTGCGGGGTCTAGATGAAATCACATGCTTCCGCATTCAGATCTAGTTACTCTATGGTACCCGTGTTCACCCGAAATTATCTTAGTTCGTGTTTGCACACGCAGTTAAGGACAGAAATAAATGCAAAATGTACGACCGACTTCGGTTAAACGAAAATTAGAGATATTTGGATTAAGGGATATTTTGATTTATGTTATAGTAAATTTAGTGCACCCCATAAAGCATCATATTGCTATTTCGGTTAAAAAGCTGTTACCGAACGTTTTTGGTGATCAGTAATTCGGCGTAAAACTGTTCGTGAACACAGCCCTGCGATAGGAATCTGGCCAATTTGAGTTCGCGAAAATTACCAATTTTTTTCGTGATCGAAAAGCTACCGAATGTGCATTAGATTGGCTTTGTTGGTGAACACAGTAAGCTAACCAACAGGACCGAATAATCTGTGATGTCAGTATTACGTTAACTTTGTTCGTGAACAGAGGCAAATACAAATGAAAAGACGATAGGCACTAGCTAACCATTTTCGTGCAAATTAAAAATCGTCAATATTATGTGTTTTAACTCAGGATGTAATTTCTAGTACTTGTTATTGATTTTGCAAATTTTCGGTTAGTGGAAAACCAATGGATTTTACGTATTTGTGCCATAACACGGGTTTGCGATTCGACATCGACTATTACAAAATAGGATTGGATAATGTCCCTGCGTTAAATTGGGTACCAATTGTAATGCCGTTAAAAAATTCCACATATAAACCTTTGTGACGAAACGAAACTGTTACAAATAAATAGATTCCTTTAATAAGCGTCTGTTCGTCTTTCGTTCACACTCACTTGCTGCGAGTTCAGTGAGCGGTAGGCGAATAACTATCAACGGAAGCGCTTAGGAATTAATCTATCCAAAAGAATATGCTACGTAGGAACGAATCATTTTACAGTGGAATTTCCGGCCGGTATGCGTATTTTTCCAAGCCGAAAAACTGTTTTTACATCGGGGTTACGTACCCAGTAACGGAGCAGTATCGATATGAGGAGACGACGACTGAGCTAATGGCATAAGTTTTCGGTAATCCATGTCCTGTGAAGGAAACATTGCAAGTGGTTGCGCATGGTGTGGCAGCCGAGAGTGGTGCGGCATGACTTGATTATCGATTTGCGGCCCTTCATCTTAAAAGCATCAAATATCGTCAAAACATTTTTCCCTGAACGGCGAATATTGAGGAAAAATCTAACTTCTGACATTTTCAAAGGTATTGTGCTGCAACCGAGATAATTAAGCAATTCCAATAAACCTTCAATATTTCGGCACAATCAATGTTTTGAAGTATTATAGTAATAAATTTGCCCAAATATGTCTCCGTGTGTTTTTCTTAATTTTATTATGAAGCTGAATGGCAGTAAAAAAGTTGAGTGATTACACCTTGCAGATTGAGTAAAATAAATTTGATAATAAAGTATTGCTTTGATTCAGTTTATTTCAATCTAATGGGGGTTATTCTTGTTTACACTTATCAAAAATGCTAATAAAATTCATTTCCACATTGTAAATAGTACTTAAATAGTAATTAATACATAACAAATATAATTTAACTATTTTTTACTTTAGGCAAAATTCAGGAAAAATGAGGGCGGGGGACACGGAAAATTTTTGGTTACCCCCCGTTGACGAGACCAGTTAACCCTTTAAATCGACGGATATTGGGCACCTGTGCCATTCTGGCCCCACCAGGTCTTGCCCACAGTTTCTTCAAATCAATACCTTCAGTTATTGCTCTGTGAGCCCAAAATTAGCTAACTCAGTTCTTTTGGATTAAAAATATTCGAATTTATCGACATTCTGCCTTATCAACTATATAAATTTCTTCTTTACTAGATATTCTAGTCAGATATTTTTTGACAGTTACACAACTATTCGCTCCCCATACACCAGCTGGGGACACCAAACGGAACGAGGGAATCATCCCAAGTAATTTTAGTTCCCCCAGTTGCAAACTGCACAAACACAATTCATGGTAAATGCAAAATACGTATGTAATCTCTAAAACTGAGAAATAACAAATATATCAAGCCAACAGGGCTTGTAGTGCAGTCATCCCACTAACAGTGGTAGAAAAATTCGGCGTGCAGACCTGAGGAAGTAAATTTTTACAAACTTATTATTAATTCCAAACCGATCTAATACATAGTAAAAACAGTTTGAAATAAAATTTGCCATGTTCTTTGGGCCACCAGCGCTGCATTTTTAATAAATTGGCTTAAAAATTAATAGTTATTATCTTCGTTATCGTCCAAAACATTCGAGAAACAAAAGTACATATACCTATTTTCGACACCCTACTGCAGAAGTTCATGCAACATTTACTGAAACACCATTATGCTAAACGGTTGCTAGATCTCGCAAACCTACCAATATCGTAGAGACCATGTGGAGGCCGGCCGTCGGAATGAAAGTTTCCCAATTCGTTGTGTCCGCTAAAGCCAGGTCCATGCTGAGGCCACCAATTATCTGGTCGGCCACCATGGAGCGGCATATTGTCCTAGAACATGATTAACTCACCATATATTGTTTTCCTCCACAAACATATTTGAAAGAAAGTATGAGTCGAAAACTAAAACTGCATAAAAGGAAACATTAAAAGAAGAAGTTAACCAAAACCTAAGCGGTAAACGATATTAAAGACAATACTCGATGCCAGATAAAATCAGTTGTTTCTAAGTTTACATTCAGATCAAACCGTGGCACACACACTGGTTTCTCCAAATAAAGAAAAAGTATTTCAAGCTCTCTCAGGTTCTCCCAGTTCATGCCCCCAGATAGACATTGGTTTACCCAAGTTCATGCCGCAGGCGCTTATCTGTACGATTAAAACTTACCAAATTTCCATCTGATGGGCCAAAAATATGCAAATGATAAAAACCTCAAATTTTTCCTGCGGGCTAAAAATTACTGAAATTTCCATATTATTGCAATAATGCATTCAGTGTCTATATTAGACATTTTTTAAGTTTTCTGACAGTTACATTTCTTTATGGTCCCCCATTGAACTGGCGAAATCGCCTCGGGTATTTTCAGCTCCCCCAGTCCCAAAATGGGGAACCCGTATATCATGCCCCCAGG
This sequence comes from Trileptium ribeirensis, assembly GCA_030248225.1. Lineage (NCBI taxonomy): Eukaryota > Metazoa > Nematoda > Enoplea > Enoplida > Thoracostomopsidae > Trileptium > Trileptium ribeirensis. Next base: position 68,983 of record JASANE010000722.1, read on the forward strand.
TATATTTCTGATAGTTTAGAGAGGCCAGCACAAATTCATCACGTCCAAACAGATCCGGTATTGAGTTAGAAATCTGACCGTTTCCAAAAAAACCATTGACTTGGATCCATGAAACTGGGCTCTCCTAATTGGGATTGGCGTCTGGCATTTTCAAGTGCCCCCTGGCAAAAACGGGGCGCCCCGGTTCGTGTCCTGTGACAAAATTTTATGCTCGCCCAGATTCATCGCCTTTTAGCGAATCATTTTAGTGTTTCTGGGCTCCCATTTCAAAAGAAGTCGCCTGTACAAATAAGAAAAACTGTATATAAACAAAATACAACACTCTAATACGTAACGATTACTGATAATGCAGTCATTTTTTGGGCCTATCATCAGAAAAAATGGTATGGAGGTACCACGCCAAGGTTCTTTAGGGCATTAACTACGAATTAAATTTCTTTTGGGAAAACGGCTACCCAAAAAATTTATTTATTTAGGGGAATTGTAGGCAGCACCTTCATTCACTTCAAGGAATTCCGAGGTATTCCATACCCAACAATGATCTTTGGTGGTAGCCAATAAAATACCGCGGTTGTTTTGTGTAAACATTATGCGATATTGAAATCATATTTTAATGAATACATTGGCGTTTTGTTTTATATCACGTTTGGGACAACGCAAATAACACAAAGTTTAATTTACTAGGTAGTATCTCGTCGAAGCCGTGAAGTTTGCGCCCAGTGACTATTACAAATTTCAAAATTGAGTTTCCTGAGCCCTTTTAAAATTCTAGAACATTGACGGCCTGGCTTCTCCAAATAATATGGGGCTACGATGCCACTAGGTACTTCAACTCCCCAGTGTCTCCTAGTTCATATCCACTGGTATATGTTGTCATTAGTTCATGTCACCCAAGTACTTTTCTGGGCGATTAAAAATCTACCTAATTTTTCTCTGATGAGAAAATTTCAAATGTTCCCTTTTTGGCTAAAATCCCTAAATGTCTGTCGACGAGAAAAAATAGCTAAAATTTCGACAACTAACAATTTTAGCCAACTGGTATACGGCATCTTTTAGACATTTTTCGACAGATACAGTACTTTATGGTCCCTAGTTCGACTGGAGTCCCCATGTCACGACGATGACATCACAATTTTGTTAATTTCGAGAAATCGAAGTGTACGCCACGGCCATTGTTATAGCGCATTGTCAAAACCACGCAAACCTGTATTTATACCTCCAACGACCAATAAACAGAAACCTTCCGAATTTCCACATTACGAATTGCAGGAAAAGCTATTATTATTATTGTTTATTCTTAATTTTTGACATTTTTTCACTTTGTAGGTTCACAGCGCTTTACGTATTCGATACACACCAGGCATATAAAATTTTTCACTGTATTTAGCGCCTCGAATAGCTAGCGATAGACAAATCGTGTTGCCAATACCGTACTAAATCAGTGACAAATCCAAATAGTATGTAGATACCATTTAAAAAATTAAGGTCTATATTGAATTAGAAAGTTATTCTGAGAGCCGGCCTGACAGCATCATTTTGGTAACAGGCTGTTCATGCAAAAACTATGAAATCAATAATACAATATGCAAAATTCTTACATATTACTTTTAATACTCAAAAATTTTAACATATTATTGCTGGGCTACAAATTACTTTAAAATTATGCCAAGGGGCATGAACCGGATCCCCAGGTTCGGATCCAAGAAACAAAAGATTCTGCCAAGAGCATGAAATATCAGGTACCCCCAGATCAACCGGAAGGGATGCGTTGCAATCGAAAAAATTTCATTAATGCGTTTTTAGAGGCAACAGGACAAAACAGTTAATAACCCGCGCCAGCAACACTTATAAAATCGCGGATAAACGCGATTTTAACCAATATAATTGATGAAATTTTTAGCAAAGATTCAAAAACGCTGATATGGCGCTGATTTTTCCAGTCGACCATAGCGCCACCAGAAAAATATTCATGCGAGCAATTACAGTTATGTTTAGGAATTTTTATCTACGTATGTGCTGCATTGCTCCTGATTTCTCTTACAACGAATTTAAAATATGTCTTACACTGGAAAACCATACGAAACTAAATTATTGCCGACAATGACGAGCTAGAATATTACACAAATTTTTTAGTGTTGGAATGGCGACTAACATTCGAAAGAATAAAATGCTCAAACAAATAGTCATCGTTTTACAAAGCCCCCACAAGACTGTAGCATGACACAGTGAGATATTCCTGAATTGAGCTACTATCTACTACAACATTACGTATATATACCGCATAGTAGCCCATATCAGCACTGGGCGCGCCAGGATGATACCGATTCTGTTGCGGATGAAAATATTGCTGCTGGTCACTAAACTCGTGAAAGGGCATATCGTTCATTGACGCTGGATGTCGCAGTGGTACGCCGCGAGGAGGAGGAGCGCCGAGCAACCCTGGTCGGTGACTACCAGTCCTAATCGGCCGTGGTCCACCTGGATGCTGCATATCAATAGGTCCTGGACCAGTATGAAAACCGCCACGCGGCACGCCACGACCGAACATGGGTCCAGACGCACCATCAGGGTGAAATTCGTTGAACCCTGGACCAGCACTTCGAACGTTTGTTGCCATTGCAGAGGTTCCACTGAACGAAGGCCGAAACAGTGGTCCATTGTCAATACCTAGAATATTTTGAAAATGTAAGCAAACAAGCACTGATGGGCGAGGATACACTTTGGTGAAATAGCAGGATGTATTCACGAATATCCGAACTAACCCGACAATTGCTATTACGTATATCAAGAAATGCAAATTTTTATTTAAACTTTATCTAAGACTGCTAGGCTTTGCCTTTCTATTTTACAGCTCTATTTTGCAATGTATTAATATTACTTTAGTTTATTTTGACACTTCATTTGAAGAATATATATATGCACCGATTATTCCATTTTACGTGAGTTAAATGTGAAAAAATATAAAGAGTCCTTCGTGTGCAATAGTACCTTAACCGTCGGGGAATCTGCCGTCTATTAGAGATACATTAGATAAACAAAACGGACACCTATATAGGTTATAATCCTTAACATTAGAGCCGCGTTATTTGCAAAAATACGCGGGTTCTCATCAGCTGGTACTACGTAATTTGTTAAATTCAAAACTTGAAATTTAACAAAATCAGCGAAAACTTTAAACGAACATATTTTAGTAATATTAAGAGTCCATTACGAAATTAATTCCATTGATAAACCATTCTAGCACGGGAACCATACATGATGATGTGGCGCAGTTTCGGTGTTACTGCCGACCAACGCTGAGGTAGCACCGAAGGTTTTGGTATATTGCCCTACTCTGCAAGGCTAATGGGATGATCAATAACCTTCCAACAAACTTAATGGTAATCGATCACCCTATCTCAACATCTCAAACATATTCGTATGGTGTTCCGTAATATAATGACATGTACTTATAACATGAAATTAATTTCATTGATGAACCATTCTAGCACGTGAACCATACATGATGATGTGGCGCAGTTTCGGTGTTACTGCCGACCAACGCTGGGGTAGCACCGACGGTTTTGGTATATTGCCCTACTCTGCAAGGCTAATGGAATAATCAATAACCTTCCAACAAACTTAATGGTAATCGATCACCCTATCTCAACATCTCAAACATATTCGTATGGTGTTCCGTAATATAATGACATGTACTTATAACACGAAATTAATTTCATTGATAAACCATTCTAGCACGTGAAAAATACATGATGATGTGGCGCAGTTTCGGTGTTACTGCCGACCAACGCTGGGGTAGCGCCGACGGTTTTGGTATATTGCCCTACTCTGCAAGGCTAATAAGATGATCAATAACCTTCAAACAAACTTAATGGTAATCGATCACCCTATCTCAACATCTCAAACATATTCGTATGGTATTCCGTAATATAATGACATGTACTTATAACACGAAATTAATTTCATTGATAAACCATTCTAGCACGTGAACCATACATGATGATGTGGCGCAGTTTCGGTGTTACTGCCGACCAACGCTGGGGTAGCACCGACGGTTTTGGTATATTGCCCTACTCTGCAAGGCTAATGGGATGATCAATAACCTTCCAACAAACTTAATGGTAATCAATCACCCTATCTCAACATCTCAAACATATTCGTATGGTGTTCCGTAATATAATGACATGTACTTATAACATGAAATTAATTTCATTGATGAACCATTCTAGCACGTGAACCATACATGATGATGTGGCGCAGTTTCGGTGTTACTGCCGACCAACGCTGTGGTAGCACCGACGGTTTTGGTATATTGCCCTACTCTGCAAGGCTAATGGGATGATCAATAACCTTCCAACAAACTTAATGGTAATCGATCACCCTATCTCAACATCTCAAACATATTCGTATGGTGTTCCGTAATATAATGACATGTACTTATAACACGAAATTAATTTCATTGATAAACCATTCTAGCACGTGAAAAATACATGATGATGTGGCGCAGTTTCGGTGTTACTGCCGACCAACGCTGGGGTAGCGCCGACGGTTTTGGTATATTGCCCTACTCTGCAAGGCTAATGGGATGATCAATAACCTTCAAACAAACTTAATGGTAATCGATCACCCTATCTCAACATCTCAAACATATTCGTATGGTATTCCGTAATATAATGACATGTACTTATAACACGAAATTAATTTCATTGATAAACCATTCTAGCACGTGAACCATACATGATGATGTGGCGCAGTTTCGGTGTTACTGCCGACCAACGCTGGGGTAGCACCGACGGTTTTGGTATATTGCCCTACTCTGCAAGGCTAATGGGATGATCAATAACCTTCCAACAAACTTAATGGTAATCAATCACCCTATCTCAACATCTCAAACATATTCGCATGGTGTTCCGTAATATAATGACATGTACTTATAACACGAAATTAATTTCATTGATAAACCATTCTAGCACGTGAACCATACATGATGATGTGGCGCAGTTTCGGTGTTACTGCCGACCAACGCTGGGGTAGCACCGAAGGTTTTGGTATATTGCCCTACTCTGCAAGGCTAATGGGATGATCAATAACCTTCCAACAAACTTAATGGTAATCGATCACCCTATCTCAACATCTCAAACATATTCGTATGGTGTTCCGTAATATAATGACATGTACTTATAACACGAAATTAATTTCATTGATAAACCATTCTAGCACATGAACCATACATGATGACGTGGCGCAGTTTCGGTGTTACTGCCGACCAACGCTGGGGTAGAACCGACGGTTTTGGTATATTGCCCTACTCTGCGAGGCTAATGGGATGATCAATAACCTTCCAACAAACTTAATGGTAATCGATCACCCTATCTCAACATTCAAACATATTCGCATGGTGTTCCGTAATATAATGACATGTACTTATAACACGAAATTAATTTCATTGATAAACCATTCTAGCACGTGAACCATACATGATGATGTGGCGCAGTTTCGGCGTTACTTCCGACCAACGCTGGGGTAGCGCCGACGGTTTTGGTATATTGCCCTACTCTGCAAGGCTAATGGGATGATCAATAACCTTCCAACAAACTTAATGGTAATCGATCACCCTATCTCAACATCTCAAACATATTCGTATGGTGTTCCGTAATATAATGACATGTACTTATAACACGAAATTAATTTCATTGATAAACCATTCTAGCACGTGAACCATACATGATGATGTGGCGCAGTTTCGGTGTTACTGCCGACCAACGCTGGGGTAGCACCGAAGGTTTTGGTATATTGCCCTACTCTGCGAGGCTAATGGGATGATCAATAACCTTCCAACAAACTTAATGGTAATCGATCACCCTATCTCAACATCTCAAACATATTCGCATGGTGTTCCGTAATATAATGACATGTACTTATAACACGAAATTAATTTCATTGATAAACCATTCTAGCACGTGAAAAATACATGATGATGTGGCGCAGTTTCGGTGTTACTGCCGACCAACGCTGGGGTAGCGCCGACGGTTTTGGTATATTGCCCTACTCTGCAAGGCTAATGGGATGATCAATAACCTTCAAACAAACTTAATGGTAATCGATCACCCTATCTCAACATCTCAAACATATTCGTATGGTGTCCCGTAATATACGTAATGACATGTACTTATAACACAACAATAATGTTCCAAATTACTCCAAAATAATTGGATTTACATTTTTTCGTGATTTTCAAGAATATACAACATTGTTAACATTGATTTTGGTGAATATTTTTTGTTTAAGCACTGAAAATGGTTATTTTTCGGCCTACACTTGATTTTACATAAGATTTTTTTCATAAATAGTCGAAATGTGAGCGATTTTTAGGACGATCATTTTTATGATACCAGAACATACTTGGTCGGTTGATCTGGAGAGGAAGCCAAAATTTACATGGGGGCATAGCCTGGAGAAAGCCGTCGAAATCCTGCGGTGAATCTCGATGATGTTGCGGGACTCCCACCGCCGCTATAGATAGGCCAGCGAATAGGGGTAAATTTCAGTGTCTTTTAGCACAGCAGCAAGAATTTGGTAAGTATTTTTTACAAACACAGACACCTTCGAATATTTTTTGCCTAATGTAAAAAATTAAAATTAATTTTAGCGGCTCAAAAGAGTACCCCAGGGCACGAATTAGGAGAGACAAAAGTTTACCTTGTGCACGAGCTGTGGGAGACTGAAAATGTCGATATATATACTTGGCAGACTTCCCCGTATTTGCAGAAGCCAGCTTGGGACTAATCAATACAATAGTAATTTGTATTCCGCATACCATAAGAATCGCCGCGGTTATCATTGTGAAGGCTAGAGCTGTTGTGCAGCCCACCAGTATCACTTCCATGGCCATGAGAGTTGGGCACAAAGTCATCGCGATGGTGTTGCCCGGTTTGAGGCGGCTCGTCATTTTTTGGCCGTTGTTCATTCTCATTGTCCATGTCGATTTCCATTTCAGCGACGACGTCTTCAGCAGCTGAATTACTAGCATCAGCAGGAGGTTTTGGGATACCATGCTCATCGTTAGTTGTATCTGTATTACTTATGCTATCTACAGCTTTTGTAGAATTGCTCTGAGCAGCTTCAGGGAGTGGCGGCAGTGGAACATTTTGTTGTTGTTGCATTGCACACTGCGCGTCTTTCATTGCGATCCATTGTTGCGCTAAGCTTGCCCAATCAACTGTAAACATAATAATTCTACAAATATGTCTAAACTAGTAACTCTATCGAGATTGCAGAACGTAGTGAAGCATAGGTACACCTACGCCTACGCCTTTTGCGTGCACGTCAAATCAGCTCTCGATAACATTCGTTGATATCCTATATGTGAACACCATGCAATACCAGCACAAGTTACAACAATATTATGAAAGTCGCTTGTCGTCTCCGAGTTATGGCCGAGCATACTAACATTGACTGAATTTAAAAGCTATCGGATGTCTTTGCAGATGAGAACACGTTAAAAACGCTTTGTAAAACTACTTCTGTTGCTCCCAATACACAAATTCAATGCTTCGAACTTCGATTTCGTGTTCCTAGAAACAAGAAAAAAGCAATCAAAGAAAAAAATTCAAAAGCAAATTCAACCCACATTTTGACCTCTGACCCCGAACCAAAGGGGCACCATACCCTTGTACGCATGGGTCGCAGAGTAAAACCAATACCGGCAATGAGTTTCCCATGCCCGAAAACCCCCAGGTAAAACTTATCAGTCGCCCAAGACGTCAGAACAAAATTTCAAATTTTGGGTCGAGGAACCATGAAGGTGCCATACCTCAAACCCCATAACTCTAAAACCGGAGCCTTAATCGATAAACAAAAAAGTAGCATCGGCATTTATCATTTTACTACGAAATAAAACCATCCAGAGAAGGAAATTCGATAGTTATGATAAAAACAACCTTGCTTCCGTGAAGGGTACTAAAAAACCCTCATTTTGACCTCTGACCCCGAACCATGGGCCGTCATACTCCTGTACCCACGGAACCATAGGTCGAAGAGCAAAACCGGCACCGGCAATGAGTTTCCCATGCCCGAAAACCACCAGGTAAAATTTATCAGCCGCCCAAAACGCCAGAACAAATATTCAAACTTTGGGTCGAGGAACCGTTGGGGCGCCATACCCCCATACCTCAAACCCCATAGATCCAGAACCGGAGCCTTAATCGAAAAACAAAAAAGAGGCATCGGCATTTATCATTTTACTATGAAACAAAACCATCCAGAGAAAAAATTCGATAGTTAAGATAAAAATAACCTTGCTTTCGTGAAGGGTACTAAAATGGGGTAAAATGGGGCCAAAACCACCACATTTTGACCCCTGACCCCGGAACCAGACCCCAAATCAAAAACGCTCGGGGATGTACACAGTAAATCGACTATGCCGGTTCGAATGAGCCCAAAGTCATGAAAATTGGTTAAGGCGTTCTGGAGTTATGGCCGATCACACACACACATACGGAATTTAAAAGAATTCACCCCTGCAACAAAACAATCTCCACTACGTTTCGCTGCGTTCTGACAACTATACCAATCGATTATGTTTCTGGGCAATTTCTCACATCATAAAATTAAAGCAACGCATGTCATTACGGGTATCACATGTTAATGCGTGCAAAAAAGTGACTTTCCGTATATTACCGATAAATGTAGAAATATGTACAGCATATATAACAAAACACTAATGCCTTACAAGCACCACCGTATGTATAAATGAGTAGCCTCCTGCAATTACAATGTAAGACACAGAGTGTTCACTGTAGCAAACAACATTACTAACGTGTTTCACAAACAGCTTTGGAAATTTTTTTTGAAAAATTATGATACCAAATCTAGATACCTTTGATTAACTGATTACTGACTGACAGAGCAGTTTGTCTCAATTCCAAGATTCCTACTGATTAACATATCAAACGTATTTTAGTATTATGCGGCGCTGAAAAAAAATTGCCCCGTTTACACTCAATTTTGTGGAGTGTGCATTTAGTGGAGGTAAAACTGTTTAAGCATGAATGTAAACTGTAAGATTAGCTTGACGCATTGACAGACACCATAAGCCCGAGACACGCTATATTTATCGATAAAGTAAGTAACCGTCAAAAAAATCCTTAGCTTCATTCACAATTCTATGGTCCCAGAAAGGTATCACGGCGGCTATACATTAAAAAGTATCGTGAGTGTCATTTTAGCAGATTTCAAAGTGATACGCCCTATATTTCCCACGTTAATTTTGAATCCCCTTATTTGCTGATATATCAAAATATTTAGCCTTAAAACTCCAAGAAGACAAATACCAAGCAGTAAAATTATATATAAATAACCGGACAACTATTTTCGAGTACCTTCTTGATGAGGCAAGCTTTGATAATACGCCGAATCGAGCCACCGAGGATGACTGCTCATGTTTGTCGAACTGCTGACTTATTTACTTCAACACTTAAAGCAATTTAATTTGGCATGCGCAGATATACGTATTCGCAGCTGCGGCAGTAGAAATGTGTTAACTATTATTATAAATTATTCAGCCTGGCCAAAATAAATATAGCACAATATAATGCATAGTGACTATCGCTGCCAGAATGCATTGCATAGACAACTTAGTAGTAATATTTGTATGAGTTTCAGTTTCACTGATGTCATACGTCCACTGTATCTGATACACGAGTTAATTCGCATTTGTATAAGTGTTAGGTTTTCCGTTAGGGCGTCACCATGGGAGATTGGAGACGAAAGTATGTGAGAAACAACTTGTTGGACCACTCCTTAGCCCGCTGTGAACCGAAATATGGTTCGTCAACCCTAAGCAAGAAATAACGATTTTTCATATTTCGCCGTGTTATTGCTTGTTTTAACGTTACAATGAGTGCACATTAGGTTATCCAGCACACTGGATACGATGGTTTTGCTATCTAGAGTCCAACTTTACTGCATCATACCTTTTATCGAGGTTTCAAGGGTTTTTGGTCGACGAATTAAATTTCCAAACTGTAGTGCGTTTTCATTTGTCCGATTGTGTATTGTCTGCAGAGCCGATATAAATGTTTCTTTGCGACAATAAACTTATTTTATGATTGTTTCACGTGGTAGGGGATTTTTGGTTATGACGGCTATCGGTGCTTAAAAAGGGACGGGATTCATCACCGAAAGATTCTGGTCCGCGGTGTAGCCAGTAGTATGCCGATGGCACGACAAACTTGGCACGCGTCTTTCTTTGCGTGATCAATGGTCGTGAACTACATTTCGCTTAGCGGTGTGTTTCTTGCTAAGCTCGATCACTCCGGTTCCAAATACTGGGATATCAATATTAGCGTTTATTATAACACCGGATAAAACAATTAGGCATAATAATTGATCTTTTAGCACACGTAGGCTGTGACATGCTTTTGCTAATTGATCATCTAAAGTTCACTCGTTCGTAGCTCGCTTTTTTACCGTAATATTTTAGTAGCTCTACACTCTGACTAAACATACACCGTATACTTTTGCATTCCTCTAAATATTGTCACTCTTCGGCACTAGCACACTCCGCTATTCCAATCTTAGATCCTATTAGTTCAGGTTACATTATGTGCTAATCTAATACGCCTTTTGTGAAGTTTATACGGCCGCCCCCGAATGGCTGACGACGCACGTTTATCTAAGTTTCTGGACCTAGGACCTAGATTTACGCTAGTACAGTCTATTTAGGGGTTAGGTTTGAGCGAACACCGGTTACTTTTAGATTAGCTGTTACGTTACTAAAGCTCTTGTGATTTCATACAATCGACCCCCAAATGACTGGCACGATTGTAGGATTATAAAATTACCATAACCTGAGCCTTAGAATTACGCTAATAAGTGCCGGTTATATTATGTTTTGTAGTCGCCCCCGAATGGCTGGCTGGCTACTTATGATGAACTATTTAGTAGCGTTCGACTCCTGAAAGTTGAAGTTTGCTCAATCCCTAGATCCACGAATGGCTGATCCGCTGGCTGGTTATTAGGTATATTCGGCTGAGCCGCCCCCGAATGGCTGACAGACCCAACAAGCAATGCTACTATACCCGGTCCCCAACTGTTATACTTGCCCTGGCTGTTCTTATTCTACAATCGAGGCCGCAATTTTTACGCATTATTAGTGATTATTATAGCTAATACAGTGTCAGCTCTTAATACCAGGATTTTATAGAACCTAGGGTTTTATCGAGGAAAATTAGTATTATTAAAGTAATTACTAAGAATTTTATATTACTTATGTGTGCAGCAGTTCTTTACTTCAGCGCCACTAATATGAAAAAATTACTGAAAACGCCACTCAAGTCTGATGAAATTAAGCTCCTCTAGTCCATGCGAGCTGTGACATATACTTCGGAAAACCAAGTATAGGCGTTTCTTTTATATAAGCATTGCCGAGGAAGTCGAATACCTATAGGCCTTCCTTTAACCATAGAATAACTCTAGGAAAGCAGAGTATAGGCGTTTCCTTTATATCACGTTGACGAGGAAGCCGAATATAGGTCTTTCTTTTCGATGAATACTGCTCAGGAAGCTGAGTATATGTCTTCCTTTTAAATATAGTCACTCTGGCAATAGTTCGTAACTTCCTCCGAACCACTATGCTGACGACAATTCTTTGCGGTAAACCAAAATTAAGCTGTTAAAACTACAGAAAACAAGAAAATACTAAGCCTCAAGTGCATTAACTATATATAACAACACACTCGGAAGAACGCGTCTCACTACACAGCAGCTAATGTGGGCTAGTGCCAACAAACACTAGCTAAGTAACCCTGAGCGAATAAAACTGTTAATTAACTATTCAATTCATTTTCAATTTAATGATTTTATTTAACAAACTTAATAAGTAAATATCCAACAGTGTAATTCACAACCAATACAGAAGCAAAAGAATAACATAGCTAGTGCAAAAACAAACTATCAAAAGCAAAATTACATAGCTAGTGAGAAATCCAAAAATTTAACAAAATTTGAAGTAGTGTCAGATCGACATGATATAGTAAAAATGTACTGCTAAATTTGAAATCAACATGAAAAGTTTATCTAGTATCTATTTATTTATTTAGGTTATTTATTCTATTATATTTATCTATTTAGGTTGTTATCTTAAAATTTTTGAGAATATATGAACAAAATAAGCCATTTTAGAAAATGTTCATACGGAGGTAGGTTGTGAATGTTAATCCCTAAATATTTTTAACATAACACCGGTTTGTTAAAAAGGGGAAAACCCACTTACTCCAGTCGTATAAAGCGATCGTACTGTAAAAAATTTTGCAGGTTCACTTTCTCCAATCTAGACCGAAATAACTTAGCATTTGCAGCTAGAACCAATGGTTTGTCTTCTACAAACTGAGGTAAACTATTCCAAATCAAAATAACCCGGTGAAAACAATTTAAGCGGAGAGTTTTGTATTAGAATGCGAGAGAGCAATGCGAAGGGAATGTCCACGTGTTGCCAAATGGCATATATTAAAAAACAGCTCACGTGGTATATATATCGATATCGTTGTGAACAATATTGTAACAGAGTGTAAGTTCACAATAAAACCGACGTAATTCCGGCGGATTAAGCTGGCAAAATAACAAACGTTCAGGATATGACATAGCAGGGTGGCGTAAACGGGCAAGCAAACGGCGAGTAAAGTAACGTTGAACACGTTCAATATTATCCTTGGGACCAAACTGGGGAACAGTACTCTAATATAGGTAGAACGAAACTCTTGTAAACACGAATAAAATTAGCTTTATCACTAGAGATAAAACAACGGAAAAGCATATTGAGAACTTTATAGGCTTTACAGCATATTACGTCATAATGTTCGTTAAACTTTAAATTAGATTGTGTTACAACTCTCAAATCAAGCATCGAAGATTTACTCACCATAAAACTACCCTCAATAGAGTATTCGAATAGGTTGTTTTGGCGACCGAGATGAATGCTGCCGTGCTAAGGTAAAATACCGCATCTGCAAAACTAGAAAATCTAAAATTATGAGAAAATAGACATTTTTAATATTCTTTAACAGTGGTGTCAGATGGCTTTTTATTTCGGAAATTAAAATGTAATTGTGTACAACTTGCACGGGCGAAGTTCTTCGGACGCAAAAGAAGTAAATATACATAGGATACATCACTATGTTAAGCCAAATTAGCAGATGCGGCGTTTTGTATTTGTGTTTATCCGTGACCAGGAGTTAAAGTCTCACAACCGGTCAAAACTAAAGTGCCGCCTACAGTACATTTACATACAAAGAATTAAATTTTCACGTTCGTACCTACTTTAATCATCATATGCATCCGGATCGTCGGCCACATTCTCCGTTGTAGGAATATCATGCCAGAATAATCGCGCGGGCGCACGTAGAAGCGGTATCAGCTTTTCGACTATAATGGCCTTGCGTTCGACAGGAATTCCACTGGATTCTATACGGGGGCTCAGAAAAGTCGTAAATTCAAAGCTTGGTGACATAATATTGATTTAGGAATATACGTCAGCTGAGAAACTGGTTTTGTAATAAAGGCTCTTACCGTTCCTTCGCAGCTGAATCTGAACCATGGAACTCAATTGAAGGCCTCGGGGTAAAAAGAGTCTAAGTAATGATTTTGACTAATTGGGAAAATACACTTTTAAGGTCTTATTATGTCTATTTTTTTACAAAGCTATAAAGTCATATAATTATTTGTCTGCTATATAGATCTAACAACAGCAGATGTACACACCTTTTTGAGACAAGAAATACCATTATGGTCATTGGGTAGGTCCCAGTAAATTGAGTTAGACACTTTTTACACTCACCAAATCTATTTTGAGCAGTAACTCTTGACAGTGAAAAGTGATTAATCACACGTAAATCTCATATAACAGTTGTAATAGAAATTAAAACATAAACTAACATCACAAGTGGCCAACTCCATTAATTGTCAATCGGAATCCTCGCTCCCAACATCGTCAGTAGGTTTTAAATTCGTATAAAAACCAAGCGCATAGCGATCGATGAAATTAAGCTGTTTTTGAATATCGTTATATTTCTCTGCTTTAATCTTACGACCTGGAGTCATTGAAATTGAAGAAATGATATCAGCTGGTGTCACAGTACCGTCAGACTGCCGTTTGCGTAAAATGTCAACTGTGCTGAATTGCTCGGCCTCATCCAAGCTACATTTGTACTTATACTCGCCATATTTATCAACACGAATCCAGCGGACTTGCGCTTGAAAGGGCACTTTTTCGTTTCGCGTGTTCTTAACACGCTTCACAAGATTCAATTTGTTAGCAAGCTGTTTTAGGTTAATCATCCCATTGGCAATGTCGAAAACTAAAAAATTATTTTTCGACTGACACTCGTGCATAATGGTGCGGTACTCGTCAGGTAATAGTACTTTTTCATTTTTGCGAACCCTTTGTTCTATGTGAGCAAAGTCACGGTTGCTGTCAAGACGTGTGTGACCAACTTCAGGGAATTTGTGATCTATTACTTGAAACCGACCTAATTTCACTAGATATTGCCAAAGGCATATTATGTAAAAATTTTTTATTCTGTCCAGAGCATGAATCCGACCACGCCACTAAATGATGCTTATTTTTGTATGCTTCACTGTCAGTGAACGCTAGTAAAGCGGAACCCACTTCAGAGCAACCTCGACCGAATTCGCTTTCGGTCCAAGTATACATAATGCCTCTCCCTTCTAAACATGTCTCTTTGCTGACAACGTGAATGCCCAGATTATACATCCAAATCTGTCGTAAATAAGCTTCCGAAATGCTAAGTTTAGGCAAAGGCAACGTCTTCTCTAAGTCGAACGTCACAAAAATTGTATTAAGGTCGCCAGAAATTACCGTCTTGTCAGTTTTCATTGCCTCAATGGTTTTCCCTGCTTTTGACTGGTGTTCTTCCCAACCTTTTTTAGATCGCAAGTCGAACATGTGTCTGTGCGCGGGCTGCCGAATCCAAGGTTGAATTCTGTTTTAAATACGTTGCGGTAGTAATTCAGCGATACGGCATCAGAGTTATCTTGATGGTTTTTATGAAATAGTTGATGCATTATTGAGACACCTAGCAACGGACTGAGGTACTTCCTGTTGGGGTTACTTGACCGGGAATAATGGCTTGACTCTGCCGGAAACGATGCAATGTTCTTAATAATGCGCTGACGAATATAATCAGCGATACGATGAGGACGATTAAGGTGTCGACCGCCCATGTGTGCCTTCAATCCCGCTACACCTGTTTCTGCTGCAGCGCTTCTTATTTTCTTAATATTAGTTGTGCCGATAGACAGAAGTGTAGCAACAGCAGATTGGCACACGTTGTAATCTGAACCTCCAAACGTAATGACGGATTTCCAAGCAGACAACCGTTGTCGCTGTTGTGGAACGCCTTTTCGCCGCTGTTTAATTTCCTGTCGGCGTTGAGTAGCTGAAATGTACCTCCGTTTTCCATCTTTATCCAGATCGTTGTAGAAGTGCTGATGAATACTTCTCCGCATATCGTCTGTTATATTAGCGCTACACTTGAGGCGACATTCTTGTTTGGCCGCATAGAGTCCGACCTATTGGTGGTTGCTTTCCAGCTATTGCTTTACCCTTTCGGTTGATATGCGGCTGACCTTTGGCAACCGCTGCTTTTAGTGCGTTGTTTCCACGCCGCTTCGGTACGTGTTCTTGTTCGAGATGATTTCTTGACCTGATTGTCTGCGCCTGGAGATGACAATACAAAAATAATGTAGCACGTTGATACATAAACGGAAACGCCAAACAAAATTACAGTATTAACTAAATTTATCATAACCATCCGTAAACCATGTTCAACTCATTTTCGCTATCACAGCTTTATATTATTATCGATCGTATGATCCCATGTTCGAATTTCACCAAAATATCCTTCTGTCAGAGTATCCTCCAAAAGTAAAATCCACCAAAATAGAAGTCGGCCGAAGGAAGAATGGGTCAGGTGAAAACACCTATCAGCTGTTTCTCAACAAAGGGTGCATACGTATACTCCGGTCATTTCAGGTTTATTTCGTAAAGCAATCATTGCAAGATAGAATAAAATTACCATCAGATTCAATATTAGGTCCCAAAACTGTCCCCGTGCGAGCCGCAATACACGAAACGCGTTATTACAATACTCTAAGACTTCAAACACTAGCCCTTCACAAGTCCCTAGTATTGTACATATAGCATCAAATAAAATTTTCAGGTTTGCACTGCTAAATGTCAAATTATTAAATGGCACATAAACATGACAATATTAGGTATTAAAACTGTCGTTGACTGCTGCATCAGAAAACCCTACTTGTTCACTGATATACCATTAAACTTCAACGCAAGTTTGAAAAAACGCAAAGAACAATAAGATTAAAAAATTAACTTTCGGCCGTAATTACAACGCAAATAAATTTCTCAAGGATTTTGTCACACAGTCACTAGCATAAATAACGCCCAGTATCACTGCGTAACGTAAACGTAACATACAAGAAAATCAAAACAGAACACTGGAAAATTTTTAATACCATATGTGTACTAAAATTATGAACTTCGCAATCAAAACTGTTTTGCTGTTCCGAGAAATCATAAATTACAAGCTAAAGGAGAAAATAATATCAACAATATACATGTCGATTCATCGCGAACTTCGTCCAAAACGTTATTAATAATATCGACTACGCTATCCGTAACACTGTCGTCGCTGGCGCTAGAAGTGCTCTTATCGTTATCGCTACCATTTGGAAACCACTCGTCGGTCTCACTGCTGGTTGCAGAGCTGCTTCGACCACTGTTGGACGATTGAGCCGATGAATTGAACCTTGCGCTTTTCGGTTTTGACGTTACATTTATGATGGACGCTAAAATCCAGAGTATAAGCTTAACACACATGTTATAACACAAGACTTATTTAGGCTCTAATTATAACGTCACATAATAAATAATACGAAATAGTTTAAGGCATAAAAGTTTTCGAAATAGCAGTACATCTTAAGCATCAACATAACACAATACATGCAGTGGCTTTAATCAAAACACATCAGTACATAATCCGCTGTATTTTAGGGTATGACCATGTAGCTATAAACATGATAAACCAATTTACGATCAATAACATTAACATAAAATAACTATTTTTAATAGTGAGCATCTAAAACAGCGAATGCAAAGTATTTTACTCATACTTGACACATCATTCTCCCCACTTAAATTTTAAAATATGTCTAACCGTAAACTGGCTGTTCGTTGTTTGTCTCATCGCCTTCTTTCACGTGTACCGTGTATGTGTCCGCGTTACAGGATTGAGCTTCATACGCTTCCACCCGGTCTAGAAGGTCACCCATTGCTGTCAACACTGCTTTATCATATATCCTATAAAATTGGAGCAAAACATGACTATAATGTCAATCACCAACAAAACTAAATCACCACACACTAGTAAGGCTAATAACTAAACTAAGGAAACATAGAAAATTCGCAGTTAGCATACCCACTTAAAACAATTTCACTTGTTGATACTGAATGACCGCGAAATTATTAATAAACCAGATAGGCGTACAATAAAAACAACGATTTAGCCAGGTTGCGGCTATTTTTAGCAATCTTGAGCAATAATAATTATGTAAAATATTCATACCGAAACAGGCTAAAGATCATTAATCCTGTACTACAAATACAATATGATCAGTATTTTGAAAAATGTGCAAGCGGTTATTGCTGTCTCTCGATTGTAATAACGAAAAATGTTTAGATAATATAAAATGTGTTGATGCTGAAAATAATACCGTGCTTTTTGAATGGCTACAAGCTTTTGAACTTCACAGTATTTTTGAATCGCGTCCAGGTATCTGATGAATTTTCGAGGTGTTTTCTCGGTAACAGCAAACGTCGTAGCAAGTGCGTTATCACAAAAACAACGTACGGTAGCTGCTGCGGATAATGTGGTCCATTCGTCAGTAAACCAATATACCAAGAGTTGCCCAGGCTTAAGAGGTTGAACCGCTTTGCTAGAATCACCCACAATAGCGGGCCAAAATCGGCTTGCCATTTAACCATTACCCAGTCATCCGTATGAAATAAAACGTCATTTCTCATATTATTTTTACGCGCGCCATTTTAGCTTTAAATCTAGAAAAGGTACAGATAAAATAAATTATTAATAATTGTACTTTAGGTTCAATGACCTTTAGGGGGCAGAGTCGCTTATCGTACAAGACTTCGCTATCCACCACTCTGACCGCACTCGCGCCATTATGGTCCTTGAACCTAGCCGAGATTTTCCGATGAGGGTTCAAAGCTAAACCTTCTGTTGGGTTAATCACGTAGTATTGGCTTAGGCTATTACATTGTCGGTTACAATGTTGCAACATAAATATTTTTAGAACGTAGACACTTTTTTCTTAATGTCATAATGGCAAATACCGTTTGTGTCTGGGAGTAAAAAGTGACCAAATCATTCACACAGACTTAGTTACTTTTTCCACTGTTAGGCTGCGCATTTGACGTTACTTAGATATTTTTACACAACGAAAATACGGCTTAGGCGCTTTTTACGCTAACGAAATTGATCAAAATCGATAGATAAATGTATTTTTATGTGTCAAAGACTATAGTTTTAATTTTCATTAAAATCAGACTTAAGACACTTTTTACCCCGAGGCCTTCAATTTCGGGCAGCCCAATCGACGAAGTTTATTTTTGTCCACTCCTGGCCGCCATTCCCGAAAATCACTGAACCGCAATTCGATAACCATTATATTTCCGTTGTTAGCCTTGCCTACAACTGTACAGAAATCTTCAAAGTTTTCTACATTCCCCATGCGTCTCATCGCTTCTTCAACGCTGTGATGCACAGCATTAGCCGACATAAATGTATGGCCTGTTTCGAAATACTTCAAAGTAATGGTATGCGCTTCCAGGAAGCCGCTGTTCATAGCGTTAACTAATAAAGTTAACAGCGTCCAGTTCTTGTTCTGTGTAGAACAATTATCAAGCCATACAGTAACATGCTTAACAGTTCCGTAAACGACCAGAAACCGGCAGAAAGCACTAGCTACTTCGGCAGCACCACGCCCCGCCGTGGCTTCATGCGAAACAACGCCAACTGTTTTATAACCATTATCGGGATTGTGGCTGCCAACCAATGAGAAGGTAAGTAGCGCCTATTTGGCGCATGTCTGCGCCGATAGTGTAAAATCGTTGGATTTAATGTCTCAATATGAGTATCATTGTTGTCATGATCTAACTTATTTCTCGGCACATGCCTCCCACGGCGATCGCCAACCGATGCACCCTGCGGTGGCGCAGCTTCCAGCGCTGAGGGGAGAGCTCTGTCATTATTATACTTATATCCAAGCGTGTGCATGAAAATTTTTTTGCACAGGCGCACTTTGTTTCCTTCACTGGACTTAAAGGTGTAACGTAAATTACATGTTTTAGACGAACGTGCCACGTGCTTGCGTTTAGGGTCAATCGGTGCCTTTTCGGTATGTTGCCTGAGGTACTGCATGCGTCCATCTAAGCCCAAACTCCAGTAACCGTCATGCACGATGCGGTGTCAATTTTGGTTAAACTGATCATTGCATTTAAGGAAACAGTGTAAAGGATTACATGAAGGTAGCAGCGGATGTTTCGTTGTATCTCATATAAGCTTCTATGATGAGGTTCGCGGTCGCTTTGTTGAAGTGAGTCGACTGCTGGTGCTGCAGCCATTATCGGGATAGGATTGAACAAGAAGCTGCTTCTGGGAAGATGTGGGGACTGGGTCAATACTTGTGGGGTTTCGAATCTGCCGGAAGCTTCCATGCGGCCGAACCTCCTTCAACATTAAAAGCATACGCAAGGAGTTTACAGGACACACTATCACGTATTATATGGTACATGTATAACAACAAGAATCAAAGCGGACTCGGTGAATTTCTTAGCAACATCACAGACAGTAGCAAACATAACACTAAACAAATTGATTTACACCTTCTGACACACAGATGACAACTAGCCCGTAGACGTCGGTCGAGTACATTTCTTTCATTATATAGCTATTAGCTATATATAATTATAACCATATGGTTGGGTCAAAAATAACCGAGTATGGCTACTCTTTAGTGAGTTACACTGCATGGGATGGAAAATGGTAAAACACCACACGTTCCATCTAGTTGTCATAAACTTTTTAATTACACCAAATTTGAGGACATGGTTTTATCAACACTCACAAGAGCGATTTTAATAGACCCGGTTTACGAATTCAATTAACCCACCTGTAAAACCTCTGCAACGAACTTGTCTGTTCCACGCTCTGTAATTTCAGTACTGCAATGAGCCTGTCCTGGTTCAGCAGTAACACTAATGTTGCCCAGAAGCTTAGAAACTAAGGTACAAACAGCAGGCAATGGTTTGAGACATCGTGAACGCATTGACGTATCGCTGTCATTGGATTCTGGGGCTGCTGCGTCGGGATTATAGTCTTCGTCGTTTGGATCACTTGGATTCGTATACTCACTGTCACTGCTGCCATCATATTTAGAACTCGTACTAACTTTAGATTTATTGCAGTCTGTAACTCGTTCATCATTAGAATCATCGGAGCCCATCATCGAAATTATATTATCGAGGCCATGATCATTGCACCATGTTCGCAGTTCTGCGAAAACAGAATTGAAGGACGCCATATATCGTGCACCAATCGACTTAGGCTTCATATGCCGCCGGCAATTGCTTTTAAGCCGCCGGCAAATGCCTTTAGAAAATTGTAACACCTGACGGGCCCACGGCATAGCAAAGTTTCCCGCGCCATAGAAGTATACCAGAACTTTACCGGCTTTGCATTTACGAAGGCAATTAAATTGTTTGCCTTCAGGGAGAGCCGATGGATCTATAATGATTGCTGGCCACCATGGTGAACGAAGCTGCTTCACCCATACAATATTGTTTATCACTAAATCAGACATCGTTAACAAATTTTGTTATTTTATTAATTGCTATAATAATTACTATTTTAATTATTTTATTATTATTATTATTATGGTATATATGCGTTATTTGTGCTAATATATCACGCTACTGCGTACGTAATTTACTTGTTTATGGAAAAATCTGCTAATGAAACAGGGTTAGACACAATATAACACATATATCACATCAGCAAGAAGCACGTCTTTTTCCTACAGGTGATTCTCAGTGAATTAATGAAGGCATGGGCTAATTTTTTCTTGGTCAGTTCACGTTTGTTTGGCACCTTACGTATTACAATGATATAGTAGCCGCATCGGAGCAGGTTTAGTATGTACTTTTACCGGTCCCACAAAGGCAAAACGCCGCATCGGAAACAGTGAGTTGGATTTCAAGGGCGCATAGGCAGAATGCCGCATGTACAGCAGATGCGGCATTCTGCCTATGTAAGACGTCTATTTTCTCGACAGATACGGCATTTTAACAAAATTGCATGTAGTATAACCTCGTACATAGGTGCAGATACAGCGAAGAAAAGTAGCCTATCAGACGCAGAATTTTTTTCTAAATTTAATAGTGTCAAGTTCAAAAAATGGTCAAAATACTGATGCGGCATTCTGCCTTTGCACGGCAGAAGGCAAAACGTTTTAGGAAAACAGACTTTCAACTGCCAAACATCGGACCATGCTTTAATAGCTTTGAGAGCAAATTGAAGCTCATATTCTCCGAACTTATTATTAAAACAAAACACATTTTAAGCCATCAGCGAATAATTTGCAAGAAACACATTCAGGCATAATATAGCAAACATCGTTTATATAGCAGACAAATAACAGGGGACCAAGAATGCTACCTTGGAGAACACCAGAGGTGACATTATAATACCTAGAAAAACTTTGCCCTACGTATTCGACCACGTTGGGTTCCATTTGTTAGAAATGATTCAATCCAGATATATACCATACCAACTATACCATAAGCTTGACCTTGTACAACAGTTTTGCATAAGATACTGTTTCAAATGCTTTTTGGAAGACAACAACGATACAGTCAACGAAAGTGCCCAAATCGAGAGATCAACACCAATCATAGTATGTTTCTAGTAGCTGAGTGCAGGTTGACGTTTTCCTCAGAAAACCGTGTTGAGACCTATGAATCAGAGCAATACGATATAAGTGAATTAGAATCTCTTCACATATAATTTTCTCCATAATTTTAACAATGTGGCAGCTTAGAGATATAGGCCTATACTTACCAGGCAAAGAAGTGTTGCCTTTTTTAAAAACGGAAATACCATCAGCAGTTTTTCATACATATGGTAAAACAGATGACTGCATTGACATGTTAAAAATAATGGACAGAGGTAAAGCAACAATTTCCTTAGTTTTTTTTTGAGAAATATAGGTAATATTTCATCCGGAGAAACACTTCCTTTATTAGAAAGCTTATTCAGATAATACCGAACAAGTTCAATGTCAAAATAGACAGTGTCCAAGTAGGAAGAAGGTAGAAAAGGCAGTTGGCGCGAAGGCATGACATCATTATCTAATGTAAAATGATAATTAAGAGACGAAGCTAACATTTCATATCGCGTGAGGTCAGCAGTTATAAGCTCATTTTTGTCATTAAGAATAGCACCGATGCCATTTCTACTCTTACAGCGGGCAATTTATATAGAAAAACAACAAATTTCTATTGCCAGAGTTAAAAACGCCGTGTTCACTGCGCATTTCATATAGGTTAGTAGCGTCGTCGAGAGCTTTTGCGGTCAACACATACCGCTCTCTACCACCAGGCTCATTGCGCTTTATGCAATGATTAGCCTTAATTCGCCGAAATTTACGGAGATAGTTAGATAGTTTAGGCCTACCGGTACCAGCACCGACAGTCCTTACTGTGACATACAAATCACGGGCATGAATACATAATGAGTGAAAAATCTACCACATTTGTATAACACTATCACAAGATGAAAGCATTGAAACGCTATCCACATCGAGATAAGAACATATAGATGAGTAATCTGCTGCAGCATAATTAAAAATTAAAAGCTACAACACAATGATCGCATTTAGAATAGGGCTCTTTAACCTGAAGTACATTTAAATCCGACGTGGTAAGAATAAGGTCTAAGATGTTGTTTTCCAGAGTTGGAACATCAGCCAGTTGACTAGTTCTATAAAGTTTAAATACGGCTGAGTTTGAGGACACTCAAATGTCTCCCAATTAATTAAAGGGAGGTTGAAATCTCCAATTAGTGTAACCGGAAACGGCGTGTCACATAATAATTTTATACAATTAATTAAAAATTCAGAATACAAAGTACTGGCATTAGGAGCCCTATAGATACGTACATACAACCCTATGCTTTGTAGGAATATGTAGGTCAGCAGCAACTATTTCGAACTCAGTGAAAGAGTCAGACATTGAAACAACGATTCAATTTTATTTTTTAAACTTGGCGCGTTTACAAGGCACCAGTTTAAAACAGACTGTGAATCTGAGTTTGCCCCATCTCTTAGTTTTCCGAGTCCATTTGAGCAGAAGGCAGTAACCAATTTAAGTCCATCCTACCGCCAAATAACGTGCCGTCGTCTCGAGGTTGACAGTTGAAGAGCTTAACCTTTTTGTCGTTGACTACGGAGAATAGAACGCCCTTTCCCAGGCGACCATCCTCAGCATTTACACTGTCTTTCATCTTGCGCAGTTTGCCGATGTTAGAACGTTCCACTGCGGACATAGAACGGTGGATGAAAATGTTTGTATAATTAGGATTGATTTTGAGCTTCCTGGCTTCTAACAAACTCGACCGTGCGACGCTCGATGTAGGAAATACGACCTTGAGAAGGCTGCTAACGTCCCATGCGGAAAGCGTTGTTGTTGGATGCTGATCGGCCGAGTGATTGACACAAGGTAAGAGCGTCAGACATATCGCTTCCATTTTCAGCAGTTCCGCGACGACAACGCATCGTTTGAGGCTATCTTCGTCGGCGGCAGTCTTCAGCTCAGCTCGAACAATTCGTGCCGTTGTAGTAACTCCCTTGGCCGCTGCGCTGGCATACGTTGTTTGACTGGGCTCAGCCGATGAGTTAGAGGCATAAGTCAAAATATCTTGCAAACCAACAATAATTTGAAGTGATGCGAGGTTATCGAGCTTGGATTTAAGAGCAGAAACACTGGAGACGGTATGATTGTCGACTTGAGTGGCATGGCAGGGAACAACATCACATTCGGCGCAATGGAAGTGGATGCATGTATTGTCCCCGACAAAAGCGTATTGGTCGTTGGAACAGTTAAGGCAAATGGTATGAAACCAGCGAAGGCAAAGTTCACATTGAACAGCAGTATGTTCGTTGGCCACAGGTAGACCACACATGCCGCATGATAGACTATGGGACTGGGGCGAATTATTAGTAGAAGTTAAACCAGGTGGATCGGTGACATCATTGTGGGCCGTCGATTTCTTTCGAGGCATTGAACATGTTATTTTATTTTGTTTTGTTGGGGGTAAGTGTTGGATGGGGATTTTTCCTTACGTCGGCTATCGGGATTAAAAAGGGGACGGGATTCGTCACCGAAAGATTGTGTGGTCCGAGGTGTGGCCAGTAGTATGCCCTCGGACGGATGACGATACTGGTATTTAAATAAGATGCTCAAGTTTTTGGTTGTCCGAACCAGTCCCCTTACTCGCCCGGTCTACTCAAGAATAATGCTCCCACGCCGACGACACCG
Source organism: Trileptium ribeirensis (assembly GCA_030248225.1). Classification (NCBI taxonomy): domain Eukaryota; kingdom Metazoa; phylum Nematoda; class Enoplea; order Enoplida; family Thoracostomopsidae; genus Trileptium; species Trileptium ribeirensis. Next base: position 93,689 of record JASANE010000722.1, read on the forward strand.
GAAGGCTGCCAGACGACGCAGTTACACTACGTACGTACTAATATTTTCGAGTCTCATCTGCACTCTCACCCTGGTTACCACTCACTCGACACAAAATGGCCGAAATTTTTTAAGTAATACTAAACCTAATACGTTTCTACTAACTACCGCTCCTATTAGGCTTATGACCAGTTCTACTATTTTATAAGGGAAATTATTATTACTAATTAAAATAATATTAGGAAAAGGGTTACCTATTTGTATTACCGATCACCAGTCTGCGTATGCTAAGCCGACAAATTAGTAGTAATAACCCACATTCGTTGCGCTTCCAAGCTAAGAACCAGTTTTATCAATTCCGAAAAGAAAAGAAAACCCGAGTATAGGCGTTTCCGAAAGCCTAAATTGCTAATCCGCTGGGCTAAGGGACGAATATAAGCATTTTTCCAGTAGGATAGCTACACTATATAACGGCACGCAATTCTTTGCGCATGTGAATAAACCGATGTCCAATCACAGAAGCCAAAAACTAAAGCAGTAGCGTAATGCGACACTACTTCCGCCTTCGCTAACAAGGAACTAATATGTCCGCCGTTTCCTAGCTATTAGCTAGATAATCCATTACAAAATCGTAATTATAAAACGAAAATAACTAAAAACAAGCAATTTGAAAAACCGCCTTACTCCGCAAGATCCAGATGTAGGCTGATCAAAATCAGAAACAACAACCTTAGATACATATTAGCTAATAAAGCTAAGTAAACGAAATTATGTAAATTAGGGCCTAAAACAAAAAGAATTTTGTAAAATGGTAAATCTTGAAAAAGTTTGAAATTAGGGACCCATATAGTAAAAGATTTTGTGCAAAATACATTTTAGAACTAAATAAATGAGATTTATGCCCAAAGGACCCCCTGGTAGCCTAGCAAACCCAAGACAGAAGTTGAGAAACAAGGATTAGAGAAGAAAGATACGCGATAGCTAGGGAATTTTTCAAATATCAAAATTATATTTCTAGCTAGGTATTTTATGAACTTTTCTTAATGAGCTAGGTATTTATCCTAACTAGTACTTCCGCTTCTTCTGACATAAAAGCAACACAACTCAACTCCGGACGATCGTAACTGAAAACTTAAAACTGAAATTAGGTTTAAGTTAGTTAAGCTTAAGATTTATTGAAAATTTATGCAAATTTAGTGAGTAAGATAAAGTTTTATGAAATACAATTTGTAAGAACTAAAACTTAGGATAAGCTTTTTAGGGATCAGTAAGTAAGTGAAAAGTGAATAACCCGTTTTAAGAGTTTGGACCCCAATTGGCCTAGCGGACCCACGACAAAACCAACTCCATGCGAATAGCTTTTCGTTGATTGATAATATAGCTATGTAAATGCCTGCCTCAATTAAACTGTAAAATTATCTGAAATAACATAATAATGTGTTAATGAAAAAGTCATGTAAAATAATACAAAAGTAACGTAATTATCTGGGATTCAAGAACGATGTAAAACAAGTAACAAAAATGAAAAGCAATGAAGCCCAATGTCACTGTTCGAGGCAGGACATTATATTGATAGAGAAAGGAACAGCTAAATTGCCGGAGTTTCTTGCGGCGGCAGCTCCTTGACTTAAACTTAGGATGGGTGTGCGGTTCATATAGGGACGTTAGCTTGAAAATATTTGCAACGTTATTTCAGGGGTACGGTGGCGTTGCCTCCCTAGCGCGCCTTGTCCGCGTGCTCGAATTCTACCAAAATGCGGTATCAGTGTTGTGCCTAATTGCTAATTGGATAAAAGGTAAGAAAGACAGTTCACTTGTAAACCTCTGGCCCTGATTATCATAAGTTTCCCATACTAACTGCCCCGCTTTCCAAAACCTCCCAACAGTTCCGTCTTCCCATCGTTTTCAATATTTGTCGTTTTGCTAAAACGTTCAGTCTTCGAAACCTCAGGCCTTCAGTTTTTCAAAATTTCGCAAAGTTTACAATTTTCAAAAGTACCAAGCTTCGCCGCTCCCAAAAATTATCATCAAATTTGCTAAATATTAGAAAAAATTAAAAATTTCTGTGTTTCTTATCGATCAACATTCCCAACATTTTGTACACTAAATTACCACAAGTTCTTCTAATTTTACCGACATCCCATTTCCAAAAACTTGGCAATTTTTTCTGTTTCACGGCTCTACCAATTTATATTGCGCACATTCATGCAGTCCGATGCCAGTGGAAGGAAAATCTACCGGTAGGGATTTTCGGATAGAGATCGTCAGGGTACAACCGGTCAGCGGAGGAGATGAAGTCATGAAAAGCGTCATAAATAATTTTTGGGACTCCAAATTTTTCTGAATTTTGGACAACTTTCGCCCAATTTTTACCAATTTTCACCCCATTTTGCCAATTACCGCCATTTTGTTTTTTTCTCTGACTTTTAGCCTATTTTCCACCAAAATTTTTCACGTGCTTTCAGTGGATGGTGACACAAAAACATCATACTGCCTCGGAGGGGGGGGGCAGCGCCCCGCGGGGGTCCGAGCCTTAGGTATTAATTCCCATCTATCATCTTCCTCCTATGAGCAAGACTGATACTTATATATGAAATAAAACTTTGCTGTTCACTAACATTTGGAAATTTTATATTAATGCTAAACAATGAAAACTTTTAATAACCTTACAAACTTTTTGCAAAATCAAAAAGTACCTCCAAGATTTTCAAAATCAGTGCAAACTTCGCTCGCTACACTCCAGACTACGCTTCCTGACTTTGTCGGTTCCCACAATTTCGCAATCCCAAAAATTTCGTGATGTTCCAAAAATTACCCAATTGTGTGTCTAAAAATTTCCAAATATTCTATCTTCGCGGAATTTGCCAACATTTTCAATCGCCAAACTTTCCACAACCTCTCACAATTTTGCTCTTCCTCAGTTTATGCTTCAGCAAATTGTCAACCAGTTTCGTAAATTCTTCCAAATTGACTACTTTCGGTTTGCCGCCCAAGGCTAAAGTCAGATACAGCGGTAAATATTAGTACCAATGGACTCAGCACGATAAGCTGGTTCAGAATATGTCCATCTCAGTCGATTTTTTTCGATTCTTTGAGTTTCCAAACTTACAGAATGGTACCCAAAATTTCTGAAAATTTTTTTCGAGAAATGTATAGTTTATATATCATTCCAACGGCAAAGGTAAGCTGAGTCGAATGGCTTTAGAATCGCGTGAAGAAGTTTATGGTTTAAGGAGTGATTTCCATTTTGTAAAATCCTAAACCCAAAGACTATAAAGCTTTAGCCTTCACTGTAAGCCTAAGTCCTGAACCCGTTGAGCTGATTTTACCGCCGTTCGACTCAGCTAAAGTCAATTCATTTCCAATGATATACGAAATTATGGATTTATCAAGAAATAAGTTTTTCGAAAATTTTGGGTACCACTGTAATAGTTCTGGCCCCAAAGAAAACTTAGCTGCACCATTTTACCCCCATTATGGTGGTGCTCTTGCGACCCTGGCTGCCCCGACTTACCGACGAACCGAAAGTTGACTTAAGGAGCCGGTGAGTTTAGCAGGTCGCAAACGTGTCTGCCAAAGTGTTCGGCCTGGACTCCATATTTGGCCAACGCTCTAGTGGTATTAAGGTTCCCCAAAGGAGGGTCAACCCTTAACACTGCTCATAGGTAGTAAGGCTGGCCCACCTTTCCCTTATTTCCTTGCGTTTTGAGATATAAGCTTGCAGATACTTTAGGAGATGTGCATCCCTTGTCTTCATGTCCCATTTTTAATAAATCCAGTAGACTTGAGAGTTTAAAGTTTCTGAACGCCTATGTGGGTGCACCAGAGAACTAACCCTTAATGGTTTGACATTTGAGTTGAGTGGCGTCTTCACGAAATCTCGAATATTTTCAACACTGTCCGGTGTCAGATCCAACAGATTATAAAAGAGGGCTTATTCATTTATTTATTTATTTGTTGTTTGGTGGCGCTTCAATTTCTTAACTCTGTGGTTTCCTCGAAACATGGTTGGTAAGAAATTTTTCAGGCGCGAAGTATGGATGTAACAATGTGTCGTGGCACATGAAATACTCGGTCACATTTCGTAAATAAAACCGTTTTTAATTATGTGTGTGTACTGATAGCCTCTGCAAGAGTGATGCTGCGTGGAACGTTGGTAGCACTCAGCCAAATTTCGACTGCGTAACCCCGAACCTATAGAAAGGTTGAACATGGACACCTGGTCAAAAGATTTAGAACAATAGAATGCGCGGAATTATGACGCACCACTTACTAATATTTTATATGATCAATAAATTTACCATTATAAGCACACAAGATTGCCGAACCCCAAATCATTCAGTTGACACACAAGCTCACTGATTGTCTTTTCTTGTGACACAATCGTAATAGTCCCTAAAATTAATTTATTTATTTCCGTGAATCTTGAGGCATGAATCTGGATTGATCCCTTTGGCCGAGCATTCCGCATCTAGATCTAAACATTCTGGGCTTAGCGACCCATATATATTATGTGTCGCTGGTCTTAGATTGTAACTCAGAGTACACTTCGAAACGGGCGGATTCGAATATCGCACCCGATTTTATGCCCTTTTAGTTTACAGATAATACTGTTGGCGCAAGGTCGAGGGTCGCCCTTTTTGTTGACAATGACAAAACCTTGCAAACACCCGGTGTTGCGCACTTTCAATAATGCGCAATGTTTGATGTTGGACAGGTTTAGATTAAAAAACAAAGAAAAGCGTTTTTCAGATGAGGAGTTGAAGATGGATAGTGTTCTTCGCAGTGAATTGGGCAGAAGATGGAGCTAAGTCGATGTTGTCGGGGTGTGTTTTTGTTAGTTAAATATAGTTTTATTCTCTAGTAAGACAGTGACGTTACTAAACCCGGCATCCGGGGGTCACCGTCTAAGCCGATTCTTAATGCGTGAATCCACTTTAGGAGCATACACCTGGGTTGTTCTTTTATCAAGTAGATTTTTGTCCTAAAAATTGATGATGGTATATACATCACGACAAACCAAAAGGTAAGTCTGTAGGCGGAACATAATGCATCTGTGAATATCTATATTTCGCGTTCAATGAATATTTATCGTGGAGATACCGCTGAATTTAGTATTGCATATAACTGTTAGCAATCTATATTAAGGTTTAATGGTAAATATACGTAGTAGTGCTTACTTATATGTAACAGGGTCGTTCCGACCCTGTCACGAGCATTTCAGGACTTTCACACTCAAAATTACATTGGGACGCGTTGGCGCATGACCGTTCTGTATAAAGATGGCACTAATCGCCTTGAACCTTTTTGTATAAAATGTATGAACCGCTTTGTATAAAATGTATGAACCGTCTTGTATAGAATGTATGAACCGTTTTGTATAAAATGTATGAACCGCTTTGTATAAAATGTATGAATCGTCTTGTATAGAATGTATGAACCGTCTTGTATAGAATGTATGAACCGTTTTGTATAAAATGTATGAACCGTTTTGTATGAACCGTTTTGTATAAAATGCATGAACCGATTTTGTATTTTAAAATGTACGAACCGTTTTGTATAAAGTGTATGAACTGTTTTGTACAAAATACCACTTGTATTTGTGAACCGTTTGGTATAGCATTATCACTCGTATTTATGAACCATTTTGCATAACATTATCACTTGCATTCGTGAACCAACTTGCTTAAAATGTCATTTATGTTAAATAACCGTTCTGTTCTTTTGTAGTAACTTACGATTTTGCGAGGGATGAGTGTGGTAACCTGAACAAATTATGAGGAAGTGAGCTGCCGCAACCGACCTGTAGGACTGAAAATGAAACCCCCACACCGATGGAAACTGGAACTTGGTTGAAAATCCAACTAGCCGACAATATGTGTTGTAGGGTTGACGGTCACGACCGTCCGGGAATAGGAGGCCCCCGACTGCACGTTCAAGAAAACAAGTTTGTTAAGACCGAAATCAAAGATATCAAATTTACTTGGTTTTAGCGATATAATGAGTAATGGTTACGGAAAACAACAAGACAGAAAAAGTGGAAATCACGTTTTTGATGGTTGTTGCAAGCATACGTAACGACGGATGCCGGGTTAATTCGAAGGCCCGCCATCGTCTACGGTATCCTTATCCGGAAAAATAACCGGAACAGGCTAGAGAAGCATTGGGAATCGTGGACGGACATCCAAAACCGCTCCGGACAACGCCAGAACTTCGCCCGTAACACGTAGAGACAATCGCTACTTACGCTAGGTAGGATTGTCAACGTGGAACCCGGACTGTTACTTTCCATGTAGTTAGGACATATCATATATAAAATATGTACATGTATCTATTTATGTGTGTGTCCTGTGGACGATTTTTAGGCAAAACCGCCTTGTTTCTGTAGCCTATTGCGGTATGCAACCGATACAAAGCCACCACTCTCCGACATTCCCGTCGCCGTACCCCGCGTCAGAACCAGCGCATGCGACCCCTCGTTTTGTTCACCGCGACTAGTTGCATCCAACCATATGCTTTGAATCTCCGCCTGAATCCCCGCTGACCCGCGGCAGCCACGCGAAATTGTCTTGAAAGCTGTTGTCTACTGCTGATGGGCGCCAACAATTCGAGATTTTTCACTCTACTTTAAAATGGGCAAATCGCCCCTCATTTGATTCGTCTCGACGAGGCATTGCCAAAAATACCCGGCGGGTCTCGCTCCGCCGCTCCGTTAACCCGTACGACCAACAAACGCGCCCCCCAT
>JASANE010000723.1:0-23393 GCA_030248225.1 Trileptium ribeirensis
TAAAATCAGATATAAGTGTTTACTTTATAGCGGAAGTTGTACTGTCAAGTAAACTTCACTGTACCTGTGTGCCTATTCCTTAAGGTATGTGACTAGTTGTGTGAAGTTTTCGCTCCGCTTAAAGTTATTCGGCCAGTTCAATCGATGTTGCAGTACTTAACGGCCTCAAATACCCTTAAATACTCAAGTCACGCACTCTGTTCCTAAATCAGGCTTGCAAAACAGCTATCTCTCGAACCTATCCCGTAGTTCAACCGCGTCTACCTCGATCGACTAGGGCTTCAATGCCTATTGAACGATGAGTTATTTAGAACTTCGCTGTGTCAATTGTCTTATGCTAAAAAGGGTCCAGGGACCAGATCAAAATGCGTCTTAATTACAAAATATCCCCGGGATTGTAGCAAAAGGTCCCCATTTTGTTCAAATCAGTTTTCCTGGCTTGGAGGTACGTGCACCCTTGCTCATTAAATACTTATGTACCAACGTGATCATAGACATGATAATCGACAGTGAACAACTATCCGGAAATAGTTTTACAGAACAATTTCAGTGTCATGTAGGTCATAAGAACAAAATTAAACTACAAAAGTTTACAACGATTACTGACCATGGTGAGATTGTCTATTATTGTCTCTCGAATACTTCGTTCGTATCGATTGCTCCGTGGCTTTTGTAGCAACGCGGGCGGATGTGGTGTTGCGCAGTGTCCGAGGTGTTGCGACGATAATGTCTACGCTCGGTTTCGGCAGACGGTTCTCAACAGTCAGTTGAACACGACCGGATCGCTGGCACAGCAACAGACCAATACGAAAATTGTTCAAGTTCGAACCAACCGTGTACACAAAGTCGCTCAGTATGAGTCAGTCGTCCGATCAGCGAATAAATTATACGTGAGCAATAAGTCGATTTTGAACACAGTGCCGACACTGCAATGGATACAATTGGTGATTGTTGTTAACACGATACAACGGACAATTCGTGTCGAAGTGAATACCTGTTACAATATCGGTTTAATATTTCATTCGATAACTGCAAGGTTCCTAAAATAATGATCCTAAATTGTTGCCAACAAGCATACGCAGCACCACGATACGCCAACGCCGTACAATCATCCTTCCGCTCCCAGGTACACCACTGATCTAGCTAGGTAGGCACGTCTAGCACTACGCGGCCTTTAACATCCACTCATCTCAGCCGTACGATCCGCAAAGCCCTATGCCTATCCTATTACTATACTATCGAAAGCTTGCATGTGTGAAGCGATTCACTCATAGTGAGCTAGTTTAGAATTATCAGTCGTTATGACTGACCTTGCGGAACATACTAGTTCATATACGAAACACTTCTCGTTTACGGTTATAAACACAGACTACTTTACTCTCGTTTCACAGACAAACCGTAGCAGCATCATTCTCATTACTCAAAACAAGCAGGGGTAAAACGTGACGGACCTACACCCTTATTTCGTAATTCGGAGTCAATGTCGCCCTATGCGAGAGGTCCTATGCCTAGCGATCGTAAAATGCTTTGGTCTTTGAAAATTTTATTGACTCCTCACGGCGTGGCCCCCAACTTTTATGTACTAGGACCAGTTCTGGCCCTAAGGGATCCCAGCTGCACCACTATTTTCTCAGCGTGTGGTGCCCGGACAACCCCGGCTTCCACGACTCCCCGGTGATCTACGCGATGACCTAAGGGAACCGCTTAGCTTAGCAGGCTGCCGGCGGGTTAACCAGGGTGTTCGGCCTGGCCCCTACATTGGCCCACGCATCTAGTGGCATGAAGGTCCCCCGAGGGAGAGTCAACCCCTAAGCCTGCTCACAGGTAATAAGGCTGACTCGCCTTTCCCTCATACTCCACTCAATCCCCTAAGCGGGGTCCTCTGGTCCTAGCGTGATCCTAATGACTTTCCCCGTTGGTGTGTCTCCATGCACTTGTCTCGTTACTAATCTTAGAGCGTTGCTCCACCGACCCTGACGCCTAGACTATAAGCGCGCACATTTCCTGAGGGGCCTAGTCGGGGTATGCTTCCTAAATTTTGATTATCATTCTCTCAATTTTGATTACTTATGATAGCACAGGGGCACTGAGGCGGAGGCCCCAGTCCCTTGGAGGTTTTATCTATAATTACGAGTGTTGCCTACCTTGATAAGGGCTGCGCAAAGCGACGATTATGCGGAGGGCATTTGTAGCGGGAGCGTTTTAGTCAGGGAAAGCAAAACATGGACAGAATGCGGGGTGCAAAGTGGGGTGCTTGCTTAGGCCTAAAAATGGAGAAGCGGATGAGCTTGCGTTAGCGAATTAACTCGACGGGGCACGGGGATGGACAGCCTGCTCGCAGGGCCACGATGCTGAATTTAGTTCAAAGGTCCCGAGGGATTTCTGTTGAAAATAGTTTCTGAGTCTCTACTGGGGACAGGAATTTAAACCAAACTTCTAACTGCTTCAAAAAGAAACACACGGTTCAATCGCTTTACTCTCGAACCCGAAATTTGTAATTCATACACTTCAAACGTCACCCAATCGGGGTGCATGGCAAACTATTTACAACATGCATGGTATGACAAAAATTTAATTCGGGTACCCTACAAGATACCCTCAGACACAATTTGTAATGCTCTCCGACGCGATACTCTAGAGACCTTTGATTGAGCTCTCTCGAACTGCGGTACCCTAAAAATTTTTGACCTAGCTAAACCAGGCGAAATGTATCCAATTCCGGTGAGTATCACGACGATATTTTTCGGTGGCGATCTCCTGTCAGTTTGGTCCAAAACTTTGCATGATTTCGACAGCAACTGGAGCGGCTGTGAAAGGCTCGACTAATTTCAAACTCACCCCCAGAGGGCTCCGGGAGTGGGCAGAGACCTGGATTTTCCCCGTAGTTGCACGGTTAGAAAACCCACGTCCTACCATTTCTCAGCGCGTTTTAGTTCGCCGCCGGCTCCAGTCCCTGTTTCGTTTTCTGCTCGGCTAGTGATCCTCTTAAAATTTTGTCACGATCGGATCCCGCAGTCGTTTGCATCAGAACCTAACCTGGTGCAGAAGAAACAGCGAACGAATGAGGATTCGACGCTGTAGTTCGATTTCAAACAACTGGGGACAACACGTGTCACCCAAAGATGCAAACGGCTACGTCCCTTTAAGCTGATTTACCAAACCTTAGAATGGGAATTTGCTTACTTGGAGCTGCCTTAGAGCAGAACCTTTGCCCACTCCGAATCATCCTAGAATAAAATTTTGCTTGCCCCGAACCACCTTAAAACCAAAAATCTGGCTCACTGCCCGAAGCCTTAAAGCAATTTTGACTAGTACTGCTTAAAAGAGCGTTTTCTCGCTTTCAATTGTCTTAGAATGAATTTTGGTCACTCCTCGGAGCTGGAAACGAAAAGAAGGCGTCCGAGGAGCGGGAAACCAGTCGAGTTATGTGCATGCAGAATTTTAGCGAATTTTGAACAGTTTTGTCGATTTCGTCGGGGCCCGGCCTTTACGGGTGCGCGGAGAATCGTTCCGACTCTCCAGCATCCGCAAACGCGCCCTTTCGCGTGATCGAAAAAATCGAAAAGGAAATAGTCTAGCCAGGGAAGGCTCTCCACCGTAGAGGTACGGCGAGAAACCAACCCTGGTGCCTCCGCAAGAAAAACGAAAACTTAAAGCAAAAATGAAAGCCTACAAAATTCAAAGTGGCGACAATCGCCAAACTCTAAAACTAATGTCTCGACTGGCTCCGATCGGGGAATCGGGCAGTCTCTTTTATACCTAACTTAAACCACCCTGCCTGCTCTCTTCTCTGCGTGCCCTAGCTCTCAAAACCGCGCCAAGTTTTAAATTTTGAAAACTTTTACAGTTACTGCCGCAAACATATAAACATGTGCATATGCGAAACAAAGCGAGCCGCTAATATATATACAACAACGCAACGCGACCATAATAGCCAGCAGCACATAGCATCGGCGACGACAATGATGGCACGTAAACACTGCATTAGCTTATCGCTGCAGTCTGGCTGTGGTGAAAACACTGTAAAGTGGCCGAAAGCTGCCAAAAAGCAGGGTAAACAACAAAACCTCGCGCTGGTCGGCGCGAGGCCCACGGCGATGGCAACATATAGCAGCGCTTTAGGCGCTTTTACTAATTTAGTTTTTTGTTTTATTTTTGCTTATTTTTCAGGAACGAAAAGGAGTAGGCGGCCGGGGGCGGGATCATATCCATGCCCTGGCTGGTCGCCTACTTAAGAGAGCCCCAATATTCACGTAATTCCCCTAGGAGACCTGTTAAGAACAGAAAAATGCGTGCGCGATAGGCAAAATTTGGGTCCCAACTAGGTTAGGGGAATCCTGTACGGACCCGTTGGGGCGGATGGCCCCGGTTTTCAGTGAACTGATTAGTATAGGGCCTAATTGAGGTATGGAGCTCAAAAACCAGAAAGTTTTGGTTTGGGATGTGGTGCTGTAGGGCCCGAAAGTTGAAGAGTTTAAACGCGGGATTGGGGGTCCATAAATATTTACGGGTTGGGAGTAAGCTGGCCCGAACGAGAAATTTTGAAGCCCTATAGAGTCCTGATGATAGTTCAATGTCCCCCTTTTTGTTTGAAAGCTATAAAAAACCCCAAAATCCCAATTTTCTTACACCCCTCGAAAATGAAGATTTTCGTCATATCAGACCGATCTCGTTATCCTTCCTATGTATTCTAAACTTCCAAAAACATACATGAAATAAAAATGGAAATAAAATAACTGTTCCATTTCCCGGCGTGTCAGGATAGATCTTCCCAGATCCCAAGAACATTAGAAAGCTCAAAAACGCAAATTTTTGTCATGAGGGTTTCGCGCAACACCCCGACCCATCCTGACACCCAGCGTCCCATACAATACATATTTTTAGTATAATATAACAATGATGAGCACATAACATTTCTGGATGCGCACCGGGAGCGGCCCTGGGGCACCTAAGTAACAAAACCTGTTGAGTCAGATCGCGATGAATCGTGGAGTCGTTAACCCCGTCCCCGGCCGATCCGACTACGCATCCCCACAAACAATGACTTACTAATACAACAATATTTACCATGATACCACAACAGTCCTGGGCTCGATCAGATACCCCTGCAGTAGAATTTTGATTCAGTTTTGGTGCGTAATCACCCCGCGCACCTCGGGCTGGTGGAGCGTGATAACACATTTATAGAATACGATACAATATTTTCATTTTATTGAACACAAATATCAATGACATATGAATGAATTCCTGGATCACGCTCCACTGGTATCCGATCGCCTGTTACCCGTCGAATTTTGAAGCCTTCATGGCCGTATTCTTTCACAAACTCGGCTACACTTACTCATAAGATAAGGACAGTACAATTTTATTACATGAGTAAACTTATAAAAACGAAAGCGTACCAGAATCCATCTGCTCTCAAAGCAAGCCGACAACTACATCCTGGTCAATTTTAGAGAAATGAAGAATACAAAACGAGAATACAATAAATACCGTTTCATTTGAATGTTTAAGGATTCATAGGAAAGCCGGGCTGTTACACTGTACGTCATTTAAAGATTAAATTTTGGACATTGTAGAGTTAATTTTATTACGTGAGTTCAATTTCTAAAAACGTGAAAGCGTTACCAGAATCCATCTGCTCTCAAAGTCAAGCCGACAACTACATCCTGGTCAATTTTTAGAGAAATGAAAAATACAAACCGAGAATACAATAAATAACGCGTTGTGGCGATGTAATTTAAACGTGCGTTTTATCGGATGTACCTAGCCAAAGTGACTATTAAATAAAGTTGCTTGGTCGCTACATACCGCGTCACCTCACAACACCACATAACGTGTAAGAGGTAAACAAAGAGAAAAAGCGCTCCTCTGCTGACCCCCAAAAAAATAGCAAAAATCACCACTGTTGTGTTTAAGAAATAAGTGGTGAATACCTCATGAGGTTATGTCACAAGATAGTCGAATTCACAAGTGGGAGGTTGATGTTTAGTAAGGGATTAACTAACTCGTGCGCCTGCACCCATCATTGAGAGAGTCATTAATTATGTAACGTCGGACTTGTCATCTAGCGAGCTGATTAAACATTATGATTTTGATTGGTTAATTTTTGAAAACGTGCTACGGTTTTGGTCTTTTATCCAGATGCTTTAACGTGGATAGCTGACAAGTCCGGACGGACAAAACAATGAAGATATGGACGCTGCCTGAAACGAAAACGGGACACCAGGTTTGATTTTTTGAGATTGTTTTGTACCAAAGGCGAACAAGCCGGGTTTTATTGATCACTAGAATCGAATGACAAAAGTAGGTTACGTAATAATGAATCAACAGAAATGTTCAGAACCTGAAATAAAGGGAAGATGATTTCAAACAATCTTTAGCGTTTATGAGCAGTGCCACGGCAATATAATACCGAATCGGAACACCATTACGCCAAAGAGCCAAAATCATAGTTTTAGACTATCCAAAAATATACTTAACCTTCTCCGATTTTGCGTCTGTCATTTAAACACCAATTCGCCTAGCCAAAATATATTCAAGGACTTCGAACATGAGTTGACTGACCAATTTAAACATTTTGGGTGTAAAATTTGGCATAGTGGTGGTAAAGTTTGAATATTTTGGGGGCTAGAAAAGCCGAAATCACAGCTATGCTATCTAAAAATATATTTGACCTTTGCCGACCTAGTATCTGTCAAAAACACCAATTTGCCCAAACAACATTAATTCAAGGGCTTCGAACAGAAGCTGACAGCGAAATTTGGCCTTTTTGGGAGTAAATTTGGTCATTTTGTAAGTATAGAAGAGCCAAAATCATAGGCTATCAAAAATATACTTGATTTGTCCGACCTTATGTCTGTCTGCTAAAACACCAATTTGCCCAACCAAAATTAATTCAGTGGTTTCGAACAGGAGCTTACAGCGAAATTTGGCTATTCTGTGGGTAAATTTAGGTGTTTTAGGGCTAGAAGAAAAAAAATATAGTTGACCTTCTGCCACCTAGTGTCTGTCACCTAAACACCAATTTGCTAAGCCAAAATTAATTCAAGGGCTTCAAACTTGAGCTGACAGCGGAATTTGACTATTTTGCGTGTAAAATTTGGTATTATTGGGTAAAATTTGAGTATTTTGGGGGCTAGAAAAGCCAAACTCGTAGTTAGGCTATCCAAAAAATGTACTTGATCTTCTTCGACCTAGTGTAGTTTTCTCATTGAGCAAACGAAATTTTAAATCATTGTTTAAAGAACCAACTGTTTCGGAGTAGTCGAAGTGAATCGTAGAAAAGCAACAACCAATATTTATTTATACTGATCCAAATTTACGATGACTGCTGTAGTCCACGCTGATAACATACCTCTACCTTGGGTACTGCTTTCTACGGGTAAACCATGTTTTAAAATATTGTATAAAGAACCAGCTGTTTCGTAGAGGTCCAAGTGAATCGTAGCAAAACAAAAAACAATATTTATGCCCATACAAATTTAGGTTAAGTTCTGTAGTCGTCCAATAATATACTTTTACCTCTGCGGTACAACTTTCTAAACAATTGTATAAAACATTGTTTAAAGGAACAGCTGTTTTATAGTTTATCAATATTTATGCAGATACAATTTTTACGATGTGTATTTTAGTCTGGTATGTCAATAAAATTGTTTGTAAGATTTTGTCTAAAGCATTCGTTCTGTTGAATCATGACACTTGCTACTCGTACTCGGACGTTTAACTGTGATACTGAAAGCGTTCAACGTTTTGGGTTATGATTGTTGCATTTGTTGCACATGTTTGATCTTATTTTTGAAATGTATATAGTTTGCGTGCATGGCTAGTTCGTTTGAAAAAATTAACTCTATCTCTATTGGTCTTCAAATAAATTCTTTCCTGCTTCAAATGTGATTTAAATCATCCCTTATTGGAGTTTAAACAAATTGGTGTTATATTAGTGCACTTCTTCGCGTTGCTGGTTACTTTAAACATAAAGGACTATTCATGCTCTACCAGGCACAACATTGACACAAGCGACGAAAACATCTAAATTCAACACTGCGACATGTTCTTTCCGAGGTATGAGCGCATTTGTTTTGTTTATGCAACAACGGTCATTCCATTTACTTTTCCTATTTCCCAAGAGATACATTACTTAAACTACCACAACATTTAAAGCAAACAGTCAGTGTCATAAATAACAAGCTTATATTCGGTCGTAGGTACCGCGACCAAGTACCGGACACTTGTAGCTTTTAGCTCGAGTGCTGATCGGAAGCTTTGCGCTGGTCACTGCCCCATCGTGCCACAACAATAACAAATTTAGTCGAAATTAACATGAACAAAATTGTTCTTTCATGTACATGCGGCGGTAGAAGACTTCGGCAGTGAAGTGGTGGCAAATGGTTTGTGATGAGAACTAAATTGGTTATATTTTCTTATTAAGCATTAAGCATTGTGGCCAATTTCTAATCGATGAAGTGATATCATGTTTTGCAATAGTTTAGATTGTAATTTAAATTTAAATTAGTGTAAAGTTTTATAAAGCGTAGCTGATAAACTAAATTCCAATTCCAACTATTTGATAACAATTAACATAAGCTATCTTATATGATCGCAAAAGCCAATGGTATGTGCTGAGTAAAGCAGACTGATGATAGATTCTTCTATATACCAACAAAAACAGCTAATTGTTGAAACGTTTACCATGATCTGCATTTAATTACATTCATTTAATAGCATATAATTTAAATTAATGCATGGTTTTATATGTTAAATTGATAAACTAAATTTCGATTCAAGTTACTTGATAAGAATTGTTGTTAGGTAACTTATTTATTCGTATTATTTACTTAGTTTCACATGGTCATGTAACCAACATTTATGTAGTTAAGAGACTTACAAATGACCAAATTCTACTCTGGTAGATTTTAGTTCCCCGCGGTGCTGTGAATCTTAGAATTATTCACGCATACATGTAGGCTGGTATTCCTATTCGTCTTGTCTTGGACAAATACCATTGGTTTGATTCGTTCATGTTGGGCAAGTTTTCAGTTCAAATCGAACTAATTTCTGCAGGACAATGCAAAGTTAGTAATAAGTGAGTGCGTATGATTAATTTAGCTGTTTAGTATTGTATGTAATATTTTAATACAAATTAATTTCACAGCAGTTACGGTGCGAGAGTACTTACAAGCAACGGGCAAAGTGCTACCAGTTGCTTGGTATATATACTATAAAGCGTCAGCGTATATTGTTTGGTTTTCGTAAGACTGCGAAGAGAGAAAGATCGCGAAATCAACCTGTTTCATCTCATTAGGCTATGCTCATCCCAGCAGATATCATTGTATACATATTTTCTTCATTGAAATATGAATTTTATGCTATGCTACATGCGATAAACACCATTAGGTTGTCAGTGAAGAGCCACTAAAATAATGGATATATTGAATAACAAAAAGAACCGTAATAAATCCTTTCGGTACTGCGAAATTCTAGTGTTATAAAAATATAAAATACATGACACTTGCTTATATCGCTGTCGCTGATGTACTCTTTTTCCAATTTATATAATTAACAAATTTTTAGCAATGTAGTTCTAACCTGATCGAAATTTTTTCAATTCGAACATATTAACCCGAAATTGCTTCAGACTATGCAGTAGCGGGAAGCGAAGCAACGTAGCTTAGAATGTTCCAAAAGTTTACCCTATATATATTGTAAAATTAAAACTTTCAGCATCTTTACTCACTCATTGGCTTTACGTTTCACCTGAATTACATATATGACACTGCTTCAGCTATTTTAGCAGCCGTGGAAACCTGTTCTTCCATCTCAAATTACTAAAGGGCTGCTAAAACTACTCAAATTTAATAATCACTACCAGCGTCGGTGTTAGGGCCTCACATGCCCCCAATTTGGGGATGCTGACATTTTTTAATTTTTAATAACTTCAAGCGGACGAGCTTTAAATATGTCTCCAGAAAGAAGCACTGAAAATTCTTGAATTTTGTTAATTTTCTCTTATTTTGCTAAAATTTTCCTATTTGTGCCATTTTTTTGCTGCATTTTTACCAAATGTTGTCAAAGGTTGCAAAATATGCGGCGCGTATTGGGCGCGGAGACGAGGCGGTTAGTGAGAAGGTGAGGAACCTCAGGGGTCCCTCATATTATACTTAGGGGCCTCACATCCTAGCGCAGGCTCTGTTTCTACTTTCCAGAAAACTTGGGTTTTAAGGCTGCTTATGACTTTGACGATAAAATAATAGCCGGACACAGTGTAGATAAGAGTATTTTTGCTTATTAAGCAGGCTTCAAATCCTACGAACTCATCGTGACCATTCAGATTGCAATAAATTTTAAAAAACCAAAAACTTGGATACTTTGGATACCCAAATTGTAATTGTTAAATCCCACTGGAAAAAAGTAATATAGATAACGAAACATTGATTGGAGGGGTAAAATATTATAATCAGTGTATTTAGCTATATATCTGACTACAATTTGCCGCTATGGCATGGTTAATGCTGTATTCACGTTAAGGATCGAGCAATTAGTAGTTTTGTCCAACCTGGGTGACCATGCCTGTGCACGATTTTTAGTCTTACACGTATTTTCTTCAATCACACTTCAAAAAAGCGACCGACCTGATTTCGAAACTATTAGTAAATTTCATGGCGTCATTCGGGGTTGTGAAATATTTTTGCGAATCAGGCCTTTGGAATCGGTACATGAGACATTGTCTGCTCACAGAAAATAAACATTGATATATATACTATTGTTCACAGTATATTTGTTTATGATTATTCATGTGGCTAAATTTCAAATAATTTAAAATTTTAATATTTATAGGATAAAGTCATTGGAATACAGCAAGTAACGCTAGCTTCAGTGTCATATACAGTTCGTATATATGAAAAAAATTAAAAGTCTATTGACTGTTGATAAGTAACGAGTGAGACAGAAAGAAAAAAAAATTGCGTAGTAAAACGCTACTTGACGAAGTTCTGCTTGTGTTTTATAGAATTTTGCTGCTAATAATAATAAATCCTTTATAGAGTCCTTCGCTTTCTCTAAAGAGTGAAGTCTACTATATCTGGAATAGTGTTGTAGAACGGCCGGTTTTGAAGTTAAACGGCTGGCCGTGGGCCGGTCGTTAGCCAACTGCAAGCCGACGGCCTATCTGCCGGCCCACTACTCAATCCTCAGCCACCGACTTTGTGACGGAAAATGGACGGCGGATTTTAATGAAATTTCTGTTATTTCGATCCGTAGTCAATATCCATAAATGCTTCATCATGCCTATTTAAAGTCTAACTTTTAAATTAAGAAGTTTTTTAATAATTAACTAATTAACTAATATTTACTAATAAATTTACTAATTAACATACCAGGAGCAGCACAAGTTGGATTTTCATTTGAACCCGAGACAGTGTTCGGTACAATTATGTGCAGTATATACATAGATTTGTAAGCAAGGTATGAATCTGTGAAGCAAAATTAAAAAAGACTCGATTAAATAGGCTGACTTGTTTATTTCAGAGATGACATTTGGAGGAGTTTCCGCAAAAACTGCAACAAACACTAAACCGAATAATTTAGGCAAAAAGATTTGACGGAAGAGATCATGAAATAAGAGCCACATAAAACGCTGCCCATAAACTGCAGTATGAAACATATTTGACGCTGAATACTGTAGAGACATTTTGTCTCATGATAGTTTGTTGCAATTCGCACTTTTGCCGTATGCAACATCTAAACATTGCCAACTACGAAAATTACTATCAGCGTATAATCGATTACTCTTGCAGCCGATAAGCCGCGCACAGTGAGAAAACATAATTTCTGGCATCTTTATTTCATAGTATATACATAGTTTTTGTTGAAATGAAATTTAGAAATTCACAAATAACCGTAGTGTTTTTGTTAATCAATTTGGCAAATATTTTACTTTGTACTATGATACCTGCAGCTGCATAAACGACAACAGTGAAAGCACGGTATGTAGGCGTACCGCAATGTTCCTGTGTCTATTTTGTCTTTAGAAATCGTTTGCCCATATCAAAATCAAATCATTTACAAATATATATTATTCTGCTGTTTTTATTTCTGGCTTATGCTGTTGCTGAAATACATACTCCTGTAAAATGGTGTTGTATTTCTAAAATTAGTGGTACATTTAATAGTAAAACGCAATAGCACTTTTGCGATTTGTGTTAACAGTTGGAACAGTGAACAGATCCATTGTGCTAGACGTCAGAATATCCGATGTTATATTCATTGAGTCCTCAAATCAATTATGTAAATTTTTGACCTGCATTACATATCATTTTTTGATTTGCAGTTTACATATCTTTCCTTAAATTTGTGGCAAACATATCGAAGACATACGATCGAAATTCTTTGGAACAAAGACATTAGGCGAGGGGAAAGAATTTAATTTTATCTTGTCAAGAACAACAGGTATTTCAAAACTACTCAACTCGGGCTTAATGTTCATGTCTAACTATCTACCTTGGTATTGCGCCACTGTTTTCAATAAAATCGTAAGGAATACTAAAGACCGTGAATTAATCTATCTGCTGTGGTATGCCATATAACAGTTTTGCGACTATAACAAATTAATTGAACACATATGGAGAAACCAGCCTAGAATTTACAAACATCGTAAAAAATTTATAGCTACTAGCAACATATTTTTAGCATCTTGGAATTTTAAAGCCGTTAATATTCAAAGAAGTTCCTGCAGGTAACTTTCAGAACTTGTACGAGGTTCCAATTTGAACATTTTAAGACATATTCTATTTAAAATGTTAACGTAAGTTCGGTTAATAGGTCTGATAGGTTTATTTTTGTTGTCTTGCAAATATAAACATATGCGAGCTTTTATAACATTACTGTATTACTGTCGCAGTGTTGAAGTTTGAAATGGAAACATGCAACGGCTATGTTTAAGCTATAGCAATTTTTTGACTTTAGTGAGCTTGGAAGGATTCCGGGAAGGGGCCTACCATGTCTTCTCTCATACTTCCATAGCCTGTGGGACCCACGAAACCAACTGTTTTGCAGTCAGGGTCACAACTTTTCAGTGATACCTCATATGCTATTTATTGTTCTTGTTTCTGTTGGGGCTTTGGTATGGGCAGATCTCGCTATTTTGGTTGTTTCGTGTCGAGATCCCTTAATATTGCATAACCCCAGTACTGCGCATGGAATTGGAGTTTTAAGGCGAAACTCTGAGATAGTAGATCCTTTTGAAAATGTCCATTATAGAGGAAATAAGAAAATATCGACCAACTTACATTTAGACGGGATACAAATTGTTGACCTGTTGCAGAAATGCGCCTTGCAAGTTGTCGGTAAAGTGTTATCGCCATTTCTATGCTATGAGATATCGACCGAACAATTCAGGCCTGACACTACGGCGTTCTCTGAGGAAATCTTTGAGTCGTCCCCAAAGACCATCAATGCTTTGCGTGTGGACCGTAAGGTCTTTGGGATTCACAAATTGTTTGTTACGGTGGGTGACGGTAGCATGTGTGAACTGATGGGGATGCGGCAGTTGTCGTAGGCCGTCGATGCAGGTATTAAAGCTGGTTGTTAGGATTCGGGAGCGGTGTTAAACGCGCTGCGCAATTATGGGAATAAGCGTCGGGGTAATACGATCCGGAACAGAGAATAGGAGACAATGTTTGCTATTACTCTCAATTATCACCAATACCCAACCATGCTGATGTCGTTGTTGGCCAGTATTGTATTTTTTGGAAAAAATCAGATTCGTCAATTTCTACATCAGCGTTAGGGCCACCAATCTTAACATTTTGCCAATGGTCGCGATCGAAAGCGACAGCTATGTCTCACAATATTTATACCAATCGGTTTAGTGATGTTAAGTAGGTTGATAATCCAGGTAGTTTTCAGATTATTGAGATAGGCAGCAATTAGAAACATGCTTGATTTAATGTGATATGGTGTCGAGCGAAAAACGAGTTTTGCCTGATGAAATATTTGTTACGGCAATTCTTATAATCGGAGTATTGCCATTCGTATGGGTCATTTCTAGCCAAATCCCGCTGAGCTAAGTAACACTGTTGCTCACAAGCACAATGTTTAATATTGCGGACTAAAAATAAACGGACCAAAATGTTGAAAGGGTCCTTAACAGTACTGGTTGATAATACTAGATCAGTTAAGGTATAATTTGTCTGTATTAGCTGTGCTTGATCTATAACTTGATTAAGCGGACTGTGTGATATTGAGTATTTGGGAGGCCGACTGGACATTATCGATGTGCATGGTACATATGGATGAGAGATCTGAAAAAGCAAAATTAAAATTGAAAAATGTGCAATATGTTCAATTCTCTAGGTAGACGGTACTTGTTAATATTTCGTTAGAAAGAACAGCATAGTGCGGTGGGATTCGGGGGCCGAATCTACCGACCGTAAAAATGCAGGGGGTTCGGGGTGGGGGGGGGGGGTCGGCACCGCCCCGAGGGCTTACTGGTAATAGAAAAATTATTATATGCAACAAAGTTACTTAGGCTTTAAGCTTAGGCTTTAGAATTAGGCCACTGCCTAAGCAATAGCTTGGGCTTCAGCCACGCCACAACTCCTTAGTGGATAGTCTGGTTGGCACGCTATAGGGCATAACTCAGATGATCTGATTAAGCTAAAGATGGCATCATTGAATTTGTCTCGTGGAGCTGCGTCGAGAGGTAGCAGAGTTCACGAAATTCAGAAAAAAATTTTTGGCCAAGGTTTCCTTTTGATAAAGCTGAAAATATTGGTCACAAAATTTTTGCCATGAAATCGGACGAAGTGTATGTTTTATGGTGTAACTGGATGCGCTAAGTCCAAATCTGCAAGAATTTTTCTTGTATCTCGACTGTTCGACTTCCACCCCCCAAGTACACTAGTGTCATTTTTGTGGGCTCAGTATCGATACCTCAACAAACTCATGCTCAAAGTAATTGAGTCACAATATTGAAGTGACAAACCAAAATACTATGCATGTGGGACGCAATACTAAATGTTTAGAATCGTTTTATTTTTACATTGAGTAAGTATAAAGATAGCCATATAGCGCATGTTAATAGTGTATTTGGCAGAAACTGTGCAGCATCGGCTTGGATTTTGGCTAAATAAATTTAGAAATATGGTTTCGATCTAAATATACCATTACACTGTGTTAAACGTACTTATAAAACGTACTGTCGCGAACACCCAGCTATTTTTGTGAAGTCACGAATTTCTATGAATGAAATCATGTATAAGTAGTAATTTCTCTTTCGTGCGTTTAACTGTTATTCCACACACACTATCTTCAAAGCATTACCGACGGATCCACTCTAATAGTGTTTCCTGTGAATATTGGCCTTGTGTTTTGTGCAGGTATAATCGCAATTACTCTAAAACTTTGAGAGAGATCACTAACGATGCTTTAAGTAAAGCAGTTTTAGTGATTTAGTGAGTTGTCCATGAGATATAGTAAGCAGTATTTAATGCCCGCAATTATAGCGTCTGACTAGCTTTGGTTTAAAAACGGCATGACCTTAAGATATTGTGAGTTTCCGGCGGTTTTGAAATGCCAATAAGGTATGTCATATTTGACATTTCGTTTCAATTGTTTTTAAAAATTTATTTGCACGAACCAGTAAATTGTATTTTGTAAAGTGCCATTGCGTTAATGCCAGGTTTGCCGAGCTGCGGGAGTTCCCGTTAACTAAATTTTTCAGTATTAACTCAGGTTTCAGCTGCTATCAAACTAAAACATATCCATTTGTCGATTTAAATTGTTAATTTGAATTCAAATTTTGATTTACGCCAGTTTTTTCACAAAAATGCTTTATAGAAGAAATTTTTAAACATTTATTTAACAAAATATTTAACCCGTAAGAAATGAATTTGTGACATATTTCATTTATATATCTGCGGCCATACTCAAATTAGAATTAGAAGTCAAAATTTGGGCGATATTTCAATCAAAACTTGGCGTTAACTTGTAAGTGGAAGTAATTGCGATTTACGATACTCCAGCGTTTGAAATAAAAATTTGATCTCAAATTTTTTGCAACTTCCTCGTCGTTGATTGGCGAAACAGTAACGTTGAAAACTTTGAACAGTTTTCATATAATCAAATTCATCAAAAATGCAAAAAAAAACACGTTCAAATTGTGATTCCCGAATTAATTTGGCTTTAGTTTTTTTGCAAAAACTACCTTATCAATATTTATACGTTTGTGCTAAGGTTGTCTCATTAGAATTTGCGTTGTTTTAGCTACAGGTTGCACATGCAATAAATACGTACTCGTTGATTAGATTTTTTAAGATTAATTGAACGCCTTCCCACAACATTTGAAATTGCCTGAATCCGTAGTGTCAGTTCAGTTTTTATTCGAGGCTGTTTCAATACGTAGCATCAATTGGGTTTCTCAGCACAATAGTGCGTTTACCAGACTGACAGCATCATCATCATTTGATTGAATGCATTCCTTAAACATCGACTTTGTCTGCTCGGTTACACATAAAGTATTGCTGTGAGTGATTATGCTAATTTTATGGTAGGTCGGCTGGAGACCTGCAACTATTTTGCGTCAACAAGCTAAACTTGTCCTATCCATTCAAGTACATTGAAAGCAAGG
This sequence comes from Trileptium ribeirensis, assembly GCA_030248225.1. Classification (NCBI taxonomy): domain Eukaryota; kingdom Metazoa; phylum Nematoda; class Enoplea; order Enoplida; family Thoracostomopsidae; genus Trileptium; species Trileptium ribeirensis. Next base: position 16,628 of record JASANE010000723.1, read on the forward strand.
TCCCGTTAAGCTGAGGGGCGTAACGTTCTATAGTTATGAAGAGCAGCTCAGTGCGGCTAGGCGGAAGGTTGTATTTCCCAAGACTTACTTATCTTTAGGCTTAGTATTTGGCTAATATAGGCTGAAGTTTAGGCTTGGTATACCGAGAACGAAACAAACTGTATATAGCTTACGTCCCTCAATTTGACTTTGCAGCAGCGCACGGTAGTGTAGATATTGCCCGCTCTTATTATTCTTTGGTTGTTTCATTTTGATCATCGCTTTCACAAAATTATTGTATATTTCAAGCGATAATGAAGATGATATTTTCTTTGTTTCTTTTTATTGGTCAGCTATGATATACTATCGTTGTAACGGCTGTTTCCAAACGTACGAGCACGGGAATGTTTATATATTTGTATAGGTTTCGATCGAAAAAGTAAGTTGTCCGAAAATAGCGAAAACTGTCATCGACTAAATTTCTGTTGTTAACAATATAACAGTAAACGCTACGTTTTCGCTACAACATAAATCCTGTCTTGCAAATAGGTTCTTTATGCCTCGAGATCTGGGACGTAGCCAGAAAGTGCTGCGCGAAGGACCACTAAATGTGCTACGGTACGAACGCTTAAACGAACTTTTCACACATAATCGTGAACTTCACATTTTCTATTCTGTTATATTTATCTAAGCACCGATGTTGCACGCGAGGGCTTGCCCCCTTCCGCTCCGCCTTGGTACCGCTCCTTGTCCAGGTGTAGAAAATAACGCGTCAGGCCCCCACAATAAGCATTTACTGTTATTTACTTTAGGTTTCATGTACGGTTACCTAACTCTCAGCCTTTTAAAAATCATCATGGTCACACACTTTTGCATACTACATGTCACTCTAGTTTCTTGCAAACTTCGATTGCTCTATATTTTATGTCAAACCGGTTAATACAAGGTGTTTTGGAATTCTGAACGAGTTAGATAGCGAAGATATTTGGATAACTTAAACAGGGGAATTTGGAGTGACATTACCGTTGGATACAATAGCAATACGACAAACTTTAACAGATATTACCCGTTTATGTAACGTTACTAGTAAGGTCTGCTTTGAGACTGATTGTATATATTAGCATCGTAAAGGTAATATGCAACATTGAATAAAAATTGTAAAGGAATAATTTTTAATGTCTATCTTAGCATAACGATAAAGCCATAAAGCATGATTTTTTTATACTGAATTAGTTGATTACTTACTGACGTTAACAATGTAGAACCTAAAACGATTTTGAATCTGGCTGAAGTGAGCTATAAGGACGATATGTAATAAATCCTCTTGAGAAAACATATTCAGGGAACAGCAGGCAGAGATTCAGGAATACAGCAGTTCGTCCAGAATATGCTCTTCAACCCCAATTTGCATTATTCTGCTTCCAAAAGCTGCAACAAGAAAGTAATATCTAACCTTTAGAGTACACTAATTATAGTGATTATGTTAAATATACTATTCCGTCAATGTGGCTTAATTCTTTGTTGCGTCCACTTATCCATTCATAGCTATAATAGCTATTTTGGTACTTTATAACATATTAGAACCAAAAATTATAAATTTCTATAGTTTTTTCACTTACGAATTATTATTATCCCACATTATCGACTGGTTACGACTGAAAAGAAGGAAACTTGAGATATCAACCAACGAAGCAGCGAAGTGTGGGACGCATCAAATAGTTTGCAAGTAAACTATTTTTATTAAAGTTTAGATATACATACAAAAGCGGAAGCTTTAATACGAATTCTTAATCTTTCAACACCGATGTGCTCACTCACTAACAGTCGAGGTTTTATTTATTCTTCTTTCGCAGCTTATTAGGTTATCGTTTTTCGCTATTGGCCTTAAAAATGCCATGCGCCAAAGAGCATTATACATTTGTTGCATTTAGACAGCTGAAAAAAGGGCCATTTATTGAGCATAACACGGGTAACTGTACAGCTATAAAACTTTTTAACCGTAAAATACGCAGGAAAAGTTTGCTGTATCTGATTGAATCTTGATCAGTATACATCCCCCTCTTGACGGTGCCGCAGGTGCCTAACCCATAGGCGCCGGAAGCGCCACCCACCACCCACCAAACAGCTGACCCCCTGGGAAGCCGAGACCTCCGCCCATCCCGAAGACGGGGTACTCTCATGGGGACCTCGGACCTTGAACTTTGATCGTGTATACGTATTTATTTCAAAGGATTCCCAGCTGAGGATCTGCCAAATTTATATGTACGTGTCTCTGTGATTGGGTTTGCTCAATTCTAGAATTCAAAACATCTATCACATAGTCACGGAAAGTCCCAAAACAAATATGCACTATGACGCACGATTGGAGTCGCGTCGATTCGACACAGTAATAATATATCCTGGTTGCTCATTGTGCGCAGAAATATTGAGCGGTATCATTCTTTTTCTTTGCAATATTTTTTAATCAAACATATAGACCGGGGTGACTAGATGCTGCGCTAAGACCGCAGGGTTGATAGGCTAATTTAATTTAACTTCGATTAATTACTTTAATCTTTAACTCTCGCTGTTCACAAATTCGTACAGCTCACGCAGTGAAACTGTTGTGTTAACAGAGTTTGCGCATATGTCTGCAGGTTCGTTGCGTTCGCTTTGCGAGATTACTAAAGTAACCGACAACAGTTCCTAGATAGCTCAGTAATTTGCGTACGTTACTTTAACCCATACAACCTGGCGTTAACGATTAAGTCTGACTCAAACGTAATAACTACGCACTGTGAACATATGGGAAAACTCGGATCAGGGTTTTGCAGGCTATATCATAATATAGCAATATGTCTTTTAGGTTATAGATCTCCAGCCCGAATGTGGTGAATATGAAAGAAATACCGTTAATTTTGCTGCACGCGGAGTGCTGTTATGGATAGTCGACACGGTAAAAATCTCCATTAGAACCATATCATGGGAAAAATTTCTATTTTTATGGTTATCCTTGGCGCAGAAAATTTCCTAGTTAATGTTAGATACCATTCGAACCGCATTCACAAGCTGAGTCGAATGATGTCAAAATCTTTCAGATTCACGCATTAACGTCTAAGGCCAAGACTTAAGCTAAGCTTTAGGTTTTCGCTCAAATGGGCATACCTCCTGCACCCTCAAATAGATCGAGCTAGTTTGGATTACATTGGAGTCAGTTCGTTAATGCGATTCGAATGGAAAAGTATGCATTTGCTGAGGTTAGTTCAGACTCGATGCTACAACGGAATAAGCCCAACAAAATTTCCATATATTTGGCTGTAAAATTTTAAAATTCCGGGTTTCTTTCATAGCGATTTTACTTCCCCAGATAAATCGCCTAAGGTCATATCCACTGGGACGATTTGGGCTAAATCGGTTTACCTACAACATGACTACAACCGATAATAGCAAAAACGGGCTAAATTTGCTGAAACAGTGTGTTGTATAACCCCTGCTCGCGAACAGGTAAAAATATCCATAATATTGCAGGTGGGGACGGACACCTTTAATAGCACCCAGGAAAAAAAATTAGCAAAATACCCGCGTCTATTGATGAATTATTAGCGTTGCAACTTAACTTCAAGAGTTGCACAGATTAAAACGTAAATATTATAAAGACTAGCCATGTGATCTGTTTTACTAATTTTTATTAAAAAATTAAAATTTGTATTTTTCGTTTTGAGTTTTTGAGGTTTTCATAATATTGCAGGTGGGTACGGACAGCTTTAATAACACCCAGGAAAAAAATCAGCAAAATACCTCCATCTGTTGAAGAATTATTAGCGTTGGAACATAACTTCAAGAGTTGCGCAGATTAATACGTAAATATTATAAAGACTAGCCATGTGATCTGTTTTACTAATTTTTATTAAAAAATTAAAATTTGTATTTTTCGTTTTGAGTTTTGAGGTTTTCATAATATTGCAGGTGGGTACGGACAGCTTTAATAACACCCAGGAAAAAATTTAGCAAAATACCTCCATCTGTTGAAGAATTATTAGCGTTGGAACATAACTTCAAGAGTTGCGCAGATTAATACGTAAATATTATAAAGACTAGCCATGTGATCTGTTTTACTAATTTTAATAAAAAAATTGCAATTTATATTTTTTCGTTTTGAACATTTTATAATGTATCGCATTCAATATATGACCTATTACAATTTATGTATGATTCGTTCGAGGTGCCCACCCTTGCATACAATATAATATACTAAGCAGCAACGTTCATTTTTGAGTTCGAAAATTACAGGGTGAAGACATGCATTGTTTCGAAGTAATGTTTTCCATTACCTTGGGTTTAACCCAACGGTAACAATATTTGTTTGGAACCGATGTATTTGATAGTAGCTGGGTACTGTCAACAGGAGTGTTAGAATAAGTAATCTTGTACTACGCAGCTGCTAAACCTTGCTAGCTTGCGGAAAATTTATCATCCTGCTTATCTTATATATGGCAACAACAGTATGAAGTACGGAGATAGGCATGAAATGGACATGCAAAAGTTTATCATACCCAACCTCACATCCCAAGGGTTATTGTTTGGTTCAGTTGGAAAAGTGATTTATTTCCACCAACAGAAACACACATGTAAACACAAAATTTCAAAATCTCACTTTCGACGACACCAACACGTTTATTATCTGTCCCTGTCTCTCTTTTCTTCTCTTGTGACGTTCGGATGTCCTACACAACTTATAAGCCATGAATAATGCTATACAAACTTAAAATGACTGTTGTTTGGAGCCAAAGCAAACAAACACTTATGCATTTGAACGAATTATTATTATGTACAACAACACTCTGTTGCTTTTGGTCCCGGTACTCTGGCCAAATCTAAAGTTTAGGCTTATCGGGTTCGATTGAATGACACTTTCTTAGTAGTTTGATTATCTTATTTAACTTCTTGTGATATGTGTTCCGTAGTTTATCTTACCAGCTATGATCAAGATGACGGTTATAGCTGTAGATATACATGTTTCTAATGTTTCTACAAATTTAAAAAAAGACGTTATTCGTAGCACTGTTTTGATTTAATTAACTCAAAAATATTTTTCGTTCTTTGCTTGATGGCTGCATGTACAGCTCATTTTTCTTCCTAGATGTAACGCACGTACCTCGACAGCCTGGATTTAAATAAATAACCATACAGTGTACTACTGTTTTCTATCATACAACAAACAGACAAATTATAACAAGAACTGGCACGAAATTATGTCAGTTAAATAATTTGTAAGTTAAAACACAATTAAATTTTTAGGTTGCGCATCGTTAACAATTGGCGAAAGCACAATTTAAGTAGGGGTTAAAAATTAAACAATTTGAGCACTGAAAATGATGAACACGTTAAGTGATTTCTTTCTTACAATTGTGCCTTACGGATATCGCTAAAGCTCAAAAATTATATAATTTAAGACTTACCATGGTAAAATATGGTAAAATAATCTTTTGTTATTATAATGCCGCTTTAAAGGGAAGGAATTATCTTTTTCATTTTTAAATTTAATTAATAATAATATATATAAGGTTGACCAACTTTTTACTTTTTGATTCAAAGTATTTCACGATAACCGTCTTTCACCCCTGCGATTAGAGAAATAATGAAAATAAAATTATGGTATCGCTTTCCTGGATGTTTTATTCTATCTGAGCTTGCTGCTTGACTATTATGGGTTAGGTTGAGTGTTAGCTGAATTTTAATATATGCTGTAGTAGACATAATACTTTAAATTTTAATTTTGCTTGAGACCACAGTAAATTCAAGCATTCAAACCAGATATTACCTCGGAGCTTGAACATGTATGATATACTGAGTATTGTACAATAAAAAAATTTCCCAGATTTCATTTAAATATTTTAAACCCCTGTGCGTCACAGGAAATGCCTAATCATTGGCATCTATTGATACCTTATGACATAAAATAGGGCCCTTAACGATGCTGATATTTTGGCAGTCAGCATATGTTTATGTGGCTATTATAACGGTTAGAGATCTGAAAAACTTGCGTGACAAAGGTATTAGCAATAAAACGTATTTAGAAACACGTGACGAACATTGACTTAAATTTTGAAACCATGTTCCCAAAATTTTACATGAATAAACATATGCATTTTACATGTTACATCGTAGCATTGCTACCTTGTATAATAATGATACCTAGCTTGTTTCTAAATATTCCTGTTTTAACAACCCCACCTTTGCAGTAACACTGGTTAGGGTCGAAATAATATCATGGATTGATGTGGCGAAATTGAGAATTACCGAAAGAACATAGTTGTTGATTGCAAAGTTATAAAGCGGTTATAGATAGTCTGGTTTGCAGCATTTGCACTTAACAATCTTTACAGTAAAAAATCTAGTTTCGTAATTGTTCGGTTGCTTGTAGAACTATGCCATAATTGATTGGAATTTGTTTTGAAAAAAATACGACTACGGAATGTAACTACTGCGACAAAATTTATAACAAACATATGCTTCCTTAAGCAAAGCATGTGGGAGCAATACCTTCCGGCCAACACAACACGATGAGTATTTTTGTCCAGTCGTTTTAAAAGCAATATGTGTAATAACCGGTGACGCAGCTGCATGGCGCAACTTCCTAACACCATGCCCATACGACCCCGGCTATCGTAACCTCAAGGGTGGACCGTGAATACTATATTTTGAACCTATTCTTGGTCAGACCCAAGAAGCTACGGAGCTTAGCAGGCCGCAGGCGCGCTTCACGGGGTGTGTTCGGACCCCGCCCGAAGGGTTGCACACGTGTCTA
>JASANE010000724.1:0-17443 GCA_030248225.1 Trileptium ribeirensis
AAATGCTCGTGACAGGGTCGGAACGACCCTGTTACATATATATGGACGAAGAACTGATACATTTATTACGTTTGAGAAAGTTTCAATTTAGAATACCACCAAAAATGAAAAAAAAACATTGTTCTCAATACAAGCAAAAAATTGTTTCTCAACAGTCTCCTCAAACGGCGCTGGAACGATCGTTATTAATTGCTTTAGTAAAGCTGGCTGTACGCTGTTAGCGATAAACAGAACACAGTGCAAAGTGGAAGCTGCTATACGTAATTCCTTTAAAAGCAAATCAAGGTAGTTTCCTAAAATTATTCATGATATACTTGCTACTGAAGCGCTACTGGAGGATAAATTCTGTGCTGCTAGATTAAAAGTAGGGTTCGAACAAAAACAAAAATGTTTGATCACAAAACGAAACCTTGGCCTGACGCTGCAACACTATCAAACAGCGTCCTGTTGCTCCAACCTTTGTTTTGGCTCCCCCCCCCGTCATAATTTTGTCTCACTTTTAGAAGGAGTACAAATTTCCAACACTTGTTGTTCTGTCGCTACACCTGTTGCTTGTCACCGTGACCCAAACATTTATTCTAAGTTTATGTACTAAACTAAAATTATTAGCAAAATTTAGAAATTATTCCCTCCCAAAAGTGTGCAGTTGGCACAAAATTTAACCCCGACGTCCGTCCATGCATAAACGTAGTGTGACATTAAATCTTCTTCCAGGGTCCATCATTCAATTTGTTGATAGTACTAATTGCCCGCCAACAGTCGGATCTAGCAAAGCGTTGAATTTAACGAAGACGAACTTTAACCCAATGAGAGATTATATTACATTACAAAATTAACGTCGTTGTATAGATCGCTGTGTTTTCACTATTTCTCTTGTTATATTCCCTAAACAGCCAACAACGATATTTCTCATATAATTTCGGTTCGGCGAGTACAGAGCACAGATCTTAATAGACATACAGTCGACAGCTGCTTCACAGAGTAATCAAAAACAAATAGTTACAATATGAGAATTCATAGATTTTCTACAACATTCACAAAACACTACACACAAATGCAACAGTACATTTACGGGTGATCTCATAATTCATTGATTGAGACAGACAAAACAAAAAAATTGAAACTTTTTTGTGTTGCTAATGAAATTCTTGAGCACTAATCGGTTTTTTTGTTTTATACGGTTTCTTCGGATTTATTGTTTCATTTTACACAAACTATTACGTCTGTTGTTCAACGAAATATCTTTTTTTATTTAACAAGTTTAAAAGACCAATGCCTATGCTTACACAATAGAGTCTGCTTATTAGTAAACGTTTTTATAGTGGGACGGCTACAAACTCGGGCTGAGCGACGTAAACTATATGCATATTTTGCCGTCCTCGATATACCAATCCCAAGCATGAGCCTCAGCCCAAGCTAAACCTTTCATTTGAGCCATATTCGAAGCGTAAGAGTTAGTCGAGAGGCTACCGACCTCAGGGCTTAAGTGTTCTTTTTAACAATGTAACGCTACGCCCCTCAGTGTTTCTTGATTCCTGAAAATGAAGTCGCCCCCCCAAGCGATTTCATTGCGAACACGCTGCCCTGTATAATATACAAAGACATTGTTTTGCAATAATCCATTATAAGTAATCACGAAGCACAAAACGGGTTAAATTTGTTTAGAATTGTGTTTGTAAAATATAACTGGGCTAACAAATTTGAGTGTTTCGTTGAGCATTCCCAGCTCGAAAATAGGCAGCTATTAAGATACAGCAATAATTTTGGTTTCAAACAACTGGCTCAAGAAGGTGGTTCTGAAAATGTCGCAAGGGCACATTTAAAAACAAAAAAGCTTTTCCGATTTTGCTACAAATTGTCCTACCTGGAACGAGCGTCTTCGAAAAAATGCCAAATGTATAAATATACATAAATTCATAGAACCGTACTGACTAGCTGAGTTGAAACTGGCTCGCTCCCTTTATATACTACAGCGTTATGAACGTTGTTGTGAAACGAGAATTTGGTAAAATTCAGAGTTTCATCGATCAAGCTGACTTTACCTGCATTCGACTCAGCTCATCAATGCGGTCCAAATGGTATATATGTAAATTGATACATTTATCCAAGAAATTTTTTTGAAAATTATCAACTAAAAATTAAAATTTTTTCCATGAATAAACATAATAATCATGCTCATTGAGTTTGGTCGAATAGAACCAAATTTGTTGCTATGTGCTCAAAATTGACGACATTTGGATGGTGAAGGGCTAGCAAAAGACGATAAACCTTTAAGGGCACATTTCGGATATTACAATTTCTTTCCCACCTCTGCATTCAAAGGACTGTGAAAAGTCTCACAAGTGACTTTTACAATGTGCCAGCTGGGACTTGAACCCGGGCCTGTAGCTTGCAAGATAGTGACACTAACACATCCCAAGCCCCGATAAACTCAGGCTGTGGACATGTAATGTACGATAGTGTATTGGGTCGCTAGATTGTTAAATGTTTTCCGACGGTGGTCTAAAGAAAAACATAGGTGAGAGTCTCAGCTTCCTTTTGTCGTACTCATATACACGGTGGAATTTTATTAGCTTTATAGCAGTTGCGTAGCCAGTTGATATCGCTATCACTGTGACTACTTTTGTTATCAGAGTCTTCAATTAAGAATTGTGCGCTGTTTAATAGAAACCTATATTTTGGTACATTATAATATTAACAATAATACCTGCGTGCCTCACTTTAGCAAGCAATTTGACAGATAAGCGTCATTGTCCTGGCAATATATACTATGTGTAGCTATGAAAATATTGCATTGGGCTGAAGTGATACTGATGACAATGTGCGGTCGAAATAGACTTTATTTAAAAGGTCGTTTTATATGCACTTAATATAAAATTATATTATTTAATTTCCTGGGTTTCAAGCACTAAAGTCTTATGCAATATAGCCGTCATGGCCCATAGTAACCGTTGGGGCTGCAAATAAAATGCATGCCATAGCCAAAGCTAAATTCCTTATATGAAGCTTATACTACGCCTAAGCATAAGTCGAATGACTGGAGTCACAAGCGGCACTCCCACAATGGCTGAACTTCTCACGTATGCTACTCAATTTACCGATGGCGAAACGAATGAAAATGACCCGGTAGTCCGGCCCTTTCTAACTGAGCCACGCCGTACTATCATATGTGTTACAGAACATAATAATAATAATTAATCGTTACGAAAATTTACCAATACATCTTTGCGAACGATCACTGTTAAAAAAATCACAAACACTCATAGAAATACGTGTTTTGTGCAACAATTACCGCTCTACATTTGTTAATTGTGCCAAGATCTTATGATGAGCCCTTGACCTCGCGTATAGCTCTAGCTCGTCCTATGAGCTTGTATTAATTACGTTACTACTAATATGTTGATTCATAGCCATTTTGATTTATTTTGGCATAACACAAAAATATGTAGAGACTATTAAATATATGAGAAGCTAAAAAATATTTAATTTCGCCTCAGAATTTCTTGCTTTTAGATGATTTAAGATTATGTGCTTGATATATTAATATGTAACAACAGGACGCAGCTGCATGGCACAACTTCCCAACGCCATGCCCATACGACACCGGCTGTCATAACCTCAAGGGTGGACCCAAAATTTTCGACTCTGGACATACTTTGATCAGACCCGAGAAGTTATGGAGCTTAGCAGGCCACAGGTGCGCTTTACGAGGTGTGTTCGGACCCTGCCCGATTGGTTGCGCACGTGTCTAATATCTGGTATGATTACTGAGTTCTCCCAGGCACGCTGACACTGACACCTGCTCACAGGCCATAGTGTCATGCCGATATTCCCTATCGCAATCTCACTCGGAAGTTGTTTGAATCTCTCGCTTGACTTGATATAGGTGTGAGATGCACGGGGTAAGCTAAGCGGCGGTACGAAACCGGTTTAAAATTTGTCTCTATTTTGGATTCGTCGGGCACGAGATCATTCAGCAACAGGTTTGACCAATGTGCCCCCACAGGGTTCCGACAGTTCCCTGATGGGTTATAGTCGGATTTTCGATCCTAAGTAATGTTGGTGTCGTTACTTGATGATAAATTGCTTTGCTATGTTATGTAATTTGGTTGAGTACATTTAATGACAGGTGATATTGATTATCTTTTACGAGCGTGTTAAGTTTTATGATTTCAACGGACCTTGCTCTCGCACTTCTTGCTCTTTCTTTTGGTTAGTATAGGAGACAAACGGCACACGTCGAGGCTGGATCCCTGCAGGCTTCAGCATGGGACGTTGGTTGATTGATCGGATAAAACATTTAGAACATATAACTGCTGCCAGAAAACAAACACTAGACAACCCAGGTTGATTTTCTTTTTTTGAGTTTACTGTAAAATATATACAATTAAGTTAAAAGGCATTGCACAGCATTTATAATTGTCATGGGATTATTACAAGACGGAGTACCAGGCGATACGAAATCGGTTGTATCAGGATAATCAAGTCGTATAGAAATGGACTGTTACACTACATAGTATGTCGCTAACGATTGGGATTTCCACAGGTTTCTCCGAGTGTTCAATTTCGCGATATCGCCAGTCAGCTATTGCGCTCGGGCTCTGTCGATTCTAGGGCAAATTGACCTGAATTAATCGGTTGCGTTATCTCACAAGGTTCAAACAAAAAGGAAGACGTCCACAACGGGACGTAATGAGAGGCTATTGGGAAACTGACGGCTGGGAAGGAATTAGCGGTTAGATGGACTAATATATGACAAAATGTGATCAAGTGACGACAACAACCCTGCCTAGCATAGGCAGCGGTCGTTTAGGCGAGTAAGAGATGAAATTAATAATATAACTCAATGTCTTATGGACCGATTTGGCTCCACGGGACCTGGTTGGAAAACCAATTCAATTTGGTGCCGAAAAGTGTTCGGACCATAAAGTCAAATTCCTAAACGTTAATCGGCTACGGCCCGTTAAAGCCGCGACCGGTTTCCTCGGTTACAAAGATAGTTCGGCATTGGTGTTTTGCTTTTCTAATAGTTTTCCTTCTAGCTCTACCGTTATTAGATGTTTTAGTTAAGCTAGGTAAATTAGACATTTCGATGTTTGGGTACTTCCCAGCGAATTTGAGCGACATTGTCGTTGCTCTTTGGGCGAGCGTTTGAGAGGCCTCCTATTCCCGGACGGTGATTATTTTGACCCTACGTGTGTAAGAAAGCCTCCGTAAATTGATATCAGGTCGAAGTCACTAGAAATTTTCCTATACTTGGCTCGATTCAATACCATTTCTATTTTCCTCCTCCTCCGGCACATCTCCTAAATTCAATACATGCATGAATACAAAAACCATGGTATATGCAGCGGACAAACATAACGACATTAAAAGCGGTTAATATTGCATACGACACAATGATAAAAACGGACAGGGTTACGTGCAGACAATACGAGCCCATAGCGCTGCGGGGTTAGGTCGCAGGCGGGTCGTAATCCGTGGACCGATGTCAAGGTATTTTGGTCCCGATTTTAGGCCTTTCAAGTGTCGGTGTGTTAATTAGGGGTGCGGATAAGAAGGTGAATCAACGTAACAGGCCGGAACGGCCCTGTTACAAATATACAGCAGAATGCCTATTCTAAAGTTTATATGAATAATAAGCATTATTATAGCTTTCAGTCATTAACATTGTTTTGAGACCTAATGATTTTTAATACAGGAGCGGCGAATTTAAAAAAACAAAAATGCTTCAAATTAAGCGGTAAAACGACTGTTCCGCAACTTAATTGAAAACATGGAGACACAGAAGGTTGAGCCACACTGCACTGCCCCCCTCTTCCAACCGTTTCGAAAATCAAGTTTTAGCCTGTATCAAACATCGAAATTTAACAAATTGTGACGAAAATCCCGAGTATGCCATCCACAAATATAAATCTTGAATTTGTCCTCCTAACTCATCACATATAAATCCTGTGCAGGCCCTTGGTTAAAAGCGGGTTAATTCTAGCTAAATCGTTATAATTGCTGAATGGGAAACCCTTGGTCACACAAACCATTAGTTTGCTGCTGCATTTAGTTAGATGTGCTGAACAGCACTGCCATAATTCACCGATACAAAATTACAGAAACTGCAATGATCATGTCATAGTAGCGAGCTGATCGGATTACCAGTGTATATTTAAAATGCGTCATGCACAACAGATATTTATCGAAAATTGTTTATCACATGTTGCATTTATTTTATACTGTAAAGGACATATATTTCAAGCCATACTCCGTCTGTCATCACAAAGGTACCAGTATATTATTTAGTCATAGACACCCAAGCTATATGTACGCCCTCCGGTACCGTGAAAATTTTAGCTACTATGAGCAAAATTAAAAAAATTAACAAAGAAATTGGTGAGAATGGGAAAATTATGAGAAAAAAGTAGGAAAAAGCGGAAGTTTTTTTAGTTTTCTCCCGGCCTAACCCCCACCAGCCCATCTAAGTCTAATCCAACGGACATTAGATACCTATGGCGCACTTGTATATATGTAAGTATAAACGGTAGTAAGCTAAAGCCAGTATTTTAAATTGATTGCTGCATATGGCGACGCACAGAATGCGCATAATATGATATTATTACAATATTATTGTGCGGCAACAATTAAATATTTAATTTTATATCACCTTGGAAGAAAGAATAGATGTTTTAGGTAGTACGATTGGTCACCATTTAGAATGGGTATCGGATGCAATGGATCAGTCAAAATCTCGCCATTTTATCCGAATACAAAACCTCCAGAGGTGGCGCAAGAGGGGGTCGCCCCCACTTTTCGGCCAAAATAGAATATTTCCCTTATGGCTCCATCACTTTAAGTCGACCCTGAACACTGTTCGAATTAAGAATAAATTATGCTGAAATGACCCTGTTCCTAAAGCTAATATTTGGGATACCATTTGATGGCAGATAATAGTCAAGTGCGGTTGCAGAAAACAAGAGCTACATTAGTTAATAGCAGGAGTTTCAAACGAAAGCGCCGGGTGCTTTTTAAAAATCCGTACAGTACTGATTAAAGTATCATTATTGCAGGGTATTAATGTAGGATCGCTGTGGTTACGTGTTGATTAAACCAGTGAGCAAACCTACAAAAATTTTAATTTGACAAATAAAACAAAACAACAAGGCGTAATAAAGAAGCATCAATGCTTTGTAAAATAGCAGCGTAGCGTTGCCTAATAAAGGCGACAACGCCAATCGGGAACTGGTGGATTGTAAATGAAACAGACTGAACTGAATAAGGTGAACTGAACTCATGCAAGACGACTTTATATGGACTGGAATATCGTTGCGGCAGTGAACGATGGATCACGTTACGAATCTATGCATAGTCTGATGACACCAAGTCTTTTGGAAGACGTGTTTTGATGTTCCCGAACAGGACGTCGGCACTTGCTAGTGCCTTTGAAGCAATCACGCATCAGTTTAATGCGGATTCACATAGTTGACCTTCGCATTTGTGCTAAGAAAAACTATTGATGCAAATCGACTGAGTTGCCGCATACCAATTGTGCTCGGTTCTATCACCTTTGTTAACAGCTGATTGTATTCCGCGCATGGCCAGCGCAAGCGCTTGATACCGACATCGGTGTTTGGCATAGGCTGTGAGTGCTGCCTTGAGGATGGGATGGAATCGTTCCGCTTCGCTATTGCATGCTGGGTTGAATGCCTTTGTATATTTGCGCTTGATGCAAAGTTGGTGCATCAAGTGGCTTGAAATCGACGACTCGAATTGCAATCCCTGACCGAAAGTGGGTATTCGAAGGATACCAAATATGCTACTCGTCCGCGCAGGAACGCGGATACGACTTTTGAAGTCTACCGCAGGAATCGCTTCGGTCCAACGGGTGCAACGATCGATGACCGTGATGAAATACCGATAACCGTTTGAAGGCGGCAAAGGTCCTACGATACCAATGTGCACCATCTGGAAACGTGACGTTGTAGGTATTGATACTACTCCTGATTTCGTGTGTTGGGTGATTTTGGACAATTGATGTTGTTCGCAGTGCTTGACCCATGTTTCTTCGCCGCGCTTGATTCCCTGCCAAATGAATTATCCGGTCATCGTGCGTTGTGAGGCTATGACAGCGAAGTGCGAAAGACCGTGAGCCTTTTTGAAGAATTGCATTCGTATTGATTTTGAAACATAAAGGCGCAATTACTTTCGGTAGGCGTCGCACACGATCGTTGAATCGCCACACGGTAGTATGCGGAGAGGAAGCGTTGTTTCTGAAAAACACTTGATGAGAGCTTTGTTATCAGTTTGCGCTTGTGCTAGGTCACTGTCGATTCGCACGGTTATTGCGGCTGTTGTTCGCGATAGGGAAACGATACTATCCTGACCAGAGATGTGTTAGACTCGGAATTTGTACTTCGCAATGTACGAGATCCACCGATTTTTTGCGGTGTTAGTGTTTTCATGGTGCGAGCACCCACCATGGGTTTACGATCAAGTTTTGATGACGAAATAAACATCGACGAGCCACAGAAGGTGTTCAGCCGGCAAGAAAATTGCCAATAACTACCAGCCGAAAGCGGATTTATGTAATTCCGTATCGGTGAACTTGCGGCAGAAGAATGCTAGTGGTTGTGTTGCAGCGTCTTTGGCCCGATTGAGGACGGTTTCAGCTGGTTGTGTTGATAGTGAGTTGAGTGGTGGCGCTACAGCTGAAAACTTTCGGATGAATCTGTGGTAGAATACGACAGTACGGAGAAATCTTCAAAGTTCTTTCACTGTTAATAAATAATGCTGTTTGCCCGCAAATGGCTTGAGACTGGCTTTAAAGACAATGACGCTGCCAAAGTTAGCTGACTGTTTGAAAAAGTCGCATTTCGTTGGTTGGAGGTGAAAGTTGAAACGTTTTTATCATTCTAGCAAGCATTGTAAACCACGCAAACATTTCGTTTTGCTCGCGACAATAACATCGTCTATGTAGGCTTTCGCGAACGGAAAATGTTGCAGTACAAGCGTTTCATAAAACGAATTGCATTACACGAAAGATAAACAGTCCAAATAGTGTTATGACGGCTGTTTTCAGTTGATCTTCACTGGCCACGGGTATCTAGTTAAACTCATCGACTAAGTCGAGTTTCGAGAAGACGTTGTATCCGTAGAAGTCTTATAGTTAAATCGGAGATGTTGGGCATACTATAACGATCAGGAATTGGGCGTTTGTTGAGCTGTCGGTAGTTGCTACATGGTCTCCATGGACTAACGGATCGGTTTTGAGAGCCACGTGAAGAGGATTTGCCCAAAGTGACTCGCCTCGATAGACTATACCTTGTAATTTTAATTGCTTGAATGTCTCTTTCGCGATACGTAGTTTGTCGTCAAATAACCTTCGTGGCCGTTCGAAACACAGTTGCCCTCTTGTGAGGATGCCATGTTGAACCCAGTGTGTAACGTTATCGTTTGAATCAATTGTTTTGTAAATGGATTCAAAATTTTTTACTGATGGGTTACTGTTCTACTAAAGGTTCTGCCATTGCCATACGAGAGTCGAACAAAACTGCACACGGGACCGCTATCGATCGAGAATCGCCCGAGGCCAGGCCCGGCAGTGAAGGTTGAGTGAGGCAATTTGATAACTTCTTTGTTCTCTTTCGCGAAGGCTTCTATGATTAGGCGCTTCGTTGTTGGCATTGCGAAATCGCCGTCATCGACGTGGAACAGTGCCATCAAATGTTCGAAATCTTCTTTCGACATATTGTTGAAATTACAGGGCCTGGAATGCGTTCCACGTCTTTAGAGATAATGAGAAGGAGTCGTAGCAATTTTTCTTACGTGGACGACCGATGATTAATCCACCAGTAGAACCAAAATGGTGTTGGTATCGAGAGATTAGCGACCAGTCGTTGATCAAGGATTGACACACCGGTTGAATAAGCTGCATTATCACAGCAAGTCTTGCCAAACGAATGAATCGACCATTACCGATATTTGACTCGTTTAATCTTGCATGGTTTCTTGAAAAGCGCTGTGGTAAGCTGTCGACAGAATCGTTGATTGTACGTGTGCCGTTGTCATCAGCCGGGCATGCCATTTTAGTGCCTGTTGAACCAACGCATGCCCGTAATACTCGGTGCCCATTTGCGCATATCAGGTACCGGTAGTGTGTTTAATGGCCTGACGTGGATTGTCTATGTACCAATCTCGGATTGATTATCACAGGACAATGATGCCAATGACCGAGGTTCGATTGCACACCATGATGGTTAAATACCAATTGTGAATGAATCGTGATCGGAACCAATGTGATAAATGTTGTTGAGCGACCGTCGGAGTGGGCAACCAATGATTTTTTGCGCATGAGACTATAAATCAATTAATAAATAATCAAAGTTTTCATTCAAATTATTTTTGAATTTTTAATCAATCAGGCTTATTTTCTTCTTCAGCGATCGCGTTGAACGAATTGATCAGGGCGGTCGATGCCAGAATAATTTGTGTTGTTTTCTGGGTTGCTTTAACTTAAAAAATGGCAGTTCTCGTTGCGTAACTGAAAATACACTTCCGAATTTACAGATAGTCTGTAATAAAGAATGGTTAAAACACTGCTTCCCCCGTAACCCAAAATTGTTCCTGTGTCTATGGTTGTTTCAGACCACGTAGGCTTATGTTGTTGTAAATCACGTCGGGCCCACAACTTTATGGGATCGCAGTGGTCCCATGTTGATTAAACCTATGAGCAAGCCTACAGAACAATTTCAATTTGACAAATAAAATAAGCCGCACCAAAAGAATCGCTAACGCCTTGTGAATAGCAGTGCAGCGTTGCCTAGTATAGACGACAACGCCTGTCGACAAGTGAGGAACTGAAAATGAAACGGACTGAACTGAATAAGGCGAAATGAACCCCTGAGAACTTGCGTCAGCTGATATAGACAAAAATAAATCCACTAAGCAAAGTACCTTTGTGGTTAATTTGCATAAATATCACATTCAAAGTTTATCTTCATTTATCGTTGTCACTCCAATAAACACTACTCTTTGCAACGCAATTGGATGCGCGTTTATAGTACTGACGCTGACCAGACCTAACACATGTCATTACCCACGCACCATCATCAAATTTATATGTCATAACGATTTTGTTGAACTCCCATTGAATGAAAACTCAAATAATAGATCAACGTTGCCTACAACACTAGTAAACAGTGCAAAATCTAATCTGCCAACGCAAAAGCTCTCATCTCAGCTCGACAATGTTATAAATAATGATCATTTTCATTCATTCTATGCAATTATTTCCCAATGCGAAACTGAGTCATCTAATTTAAAATCTTTTTGAATGGATTAATGGATTTATCAATAGAATGTCAACACCCCAAGTAGTCACTAGTCAGTCATTCAAGTTGTTTGCGTTTCGTTTCACTGATTTTTTCAGTGAAACGAGACGAGTTTTGTGCACTCTTTCGCGAAAATACTGTTGTCTCAATCATTTTAGATATATATTTATTTTTTTTAAGTTTTTAATTGCATTATTCTGCCAAGTTTATTATACTATAATAATTGGTAATGGTCATATGACTAGATGTTTTTAATATTCCTAAGATTTTATTGACAATCTTTTCTCATTATTAAGCCTTGTTCCAAATATAATTTTTTAATATTTGCTTAACTGTAAGTATTAAGATTTATATATGTTATCTGAATCACGATAAACTTGGATTGAAAAGTATTGATTTGTGCCTTAATGTTCATATTGCTTTTATCCGATCCTGCATAAATTTATCGGGCCCGAATCGGATGGTTGTTTATGGAAAAATACCAGCAACATACACAGTGGAAACAGTACTCGCAAAATTTTGTCGTTTTGGACTAGATACAATATGACTAATAATCGGATCATACCGGAATGGGGCTGATCGGACGCAGTGTGAATTCCGCAAGATTTTTTTATTAACATATGCTACTTCCAGGCCATGGGGTTGGCTGCTACTCGGCTATGAAATCGAAAACAAGTTCACACAGTCACCACAAGAATATCAGACTTGAATCGTCTAGCGTCTTCCAAGCACGCTTACATCTTTGGTCGTATTTTTTCAACCATCGCATTAAAAATTTATAAAGAAAACAAAATTTACGTGTGTACTTTACGTCCATACAAAGATTGACCAATGTACCTTTTAGAGGCAGAAGCGAAATGTATGATATGCCAATCCCGATATACTAGCGTAAGCCTTACTTTTAGTCTACGCTGAGGTCCCTTGAATCTTTTCAGCATATATTGCGTGGGTGATTATTGATTAGCATAATTATTCTTAATATCATAAAAATATTGTAGTGTAAAATGAGTAGATCATAATATTTATATGGTCGTTAAATGGACTTAAAAACACTATGCGATACTTCGAGGGGGACACTTGACATGATACACTAGAGAAAACTTGACATGATTGATGATTTTAAAGTATTTACATGTCCCGAGTTTAGATGAGCCAGGTTAGTAGCTACTTTCTAATGTAGTATGCTAGGCCGAGGACAACATATTGCATAAAAAAGCTGATTATCGCGTTAGGAATTGTAGTAGCAGTAGTAGCCGTATTTCAGTATGACTTTGCGGAGTCATACTTTATATCCCATATAGAGTTCACGTACCGAAACAACTGGAATACTCGTTCCGGCACACAAATTCACAGCATCATGTGAAAATAAATCAATCCAACGGGTAATAGTTGAGCGCGGTGGTGACACTACAGGTGCAGGCCGTACCTAGGGTTCAAAGTGACAGATACGTAATGTCTAGTGTAAAACAAAAAGGTTGCTCTATTCCTGGCTACTGTTACATTCACTTTTCTATTTTACGGTTCCTAATAAAAGCGTAGTCCTATATAATACGATAAGTCGTACTTAAAACCTCAGTCCAATACTATCATACTTCGGTAGAATAGCGTTGTCACTAACAATATTTTATGCTCTTTACTGAGCGCTGGTAGCACAACTACCACACAAATACGGGACGTTTGTATAAAACTATCCAAATCATTCTTTTTGGCCGATTCTATTCTTGGCACTGTGAAAAAAATATTTCCTGTACTGTGTTACAGGTAAGAATCGGAATGGTGAAAAGTTTTTATAACAACTCACATCCTAGCACTAATCGGTTCTGCAGACTAGCTGAGTATTAAAAAACTATAGGAAATCGTCTTGGTATATTAGTCGAAAAATGGCCTCTAGTCACCGGACCCCAATTTGAAATTGAGTCGCGGCACTGATTATTTGAGGTAACTAAGTACATGGCATCTTGTACGCTGGCTTATTAAGTACTACCTATGGTCCACATATATATGCTGTATATAAATGTCTGTACATTTAAACGAAATGAAATAAAGCTAGAACAACTATAAAAAAATCCAATACACATATATTATGAATTCTTTATCGCCTGCTAAGCCGTAATATCGAAACAGTTTCAGCAGTATCTTCTTTGCATAATTCATACGTTTCGTGTCCATCGTAATATGATATCATATTATGTACATGATTGAAGTAGTCGAAATAACGTTTAGTCGTTTGCATTTGCAATATTTCCACTAGACATTTGTTTGTTTATTATATGATCACATGGCATGAACTTTTTCGACTACTTGTTAAATTGTGAATGATATGCGCCTAAGGTCCGTTGTCTTATGTCATAGACAGTTCCGGCGTGAATCGTAGAGTCTCCAAAAATTTCTAGAGTAATTAAATGCTGTGGCGTTGCTTATATAAAATTTCGAATCTATTTTGTTTACTAAAAATGCCATCTTCTATGATCGCAATGACGTGTACGGTATGCTTTGGCACAGCGAAACAAAGAGTGTACAACCTTTTGGGAGCCTGCCGAGATAAAAAATTAAACTAAAATTTTACAGTCAAATGTGTAATTACTTTTTTGTTGCTAAACGTCTAAGCCAATTCAAACACTAAAGATTGTCTTCATAGTTAGTGTGTGAATAACACACCATGTAATATACGTTAATGTAGTAAAAAATTGTTACATATCCATTTGGATCAGAATAATCTTGCTACAATAGTTTGTTTGCAAATTTAGGCATCGGTTACTATCGTCGTCTATATCGTACCACAATTCCGGTGAACCGTCTTGTTTATTCAAGCTGACGTTTTGTCTTTTGTTAGTCCACTTTGGGTGCGTACACCGGGGCTGTTCTTTTGTGAAGTCAGTTCACGATTTCCCAGCCGATGACCAAGCACAAATCATGATTTTACGTTGTGTTCGCGGATATGATTTGCATCTGACCTATATCTATGGCACATTCGCGTGCACAATGTTTTTACGATTTAGTACTGCAATTGTTTGACTACTTCACCTTAAAAACGAGATTGTACTTGCGTTTTTATTGCATATTGTAACACGATTCGATAAACACGAACAATCGTGCATAATGGGCAGCTGGTACGCAGATTGGTATGTACATCAAGAAACTGTAGGTTGTATTCGATAAAATGCAAATACCGATGGCAGTATTCTGTGCTTGAAATTATGACCGATTCACTTCGGGGTAGATGTTTTCCCTTTCTGACGCGCCGTCCCCAGAGAGGTGCTCGGACGGTCGACTAGGGGCGCTGGGGTGCGTTACGTGGGTGGTGGAGTATAGCATGGGTTCGGCGCGTCAGAAAGGAAAAACATCTACCCGAAGTGATGGTCATAATTTCAAGCACAATTGCTTGCCATCGGTATTTGCATTTTCAAATACAACCTACAGTTTCTTGATGTACATACCAATCTATTACCAGCTGCCTATGCAGCGAATTGTTGCGTTTATCGAATCGTGTTCAATTGCAATAAAAACGCAAGTCAATCTCGTTTTTAATTGAAGTGGTGCGATTGCAGTACTAAATCGTAAAAAAATATGCACGCCGATGTGCATAATTAGGTCAGATGCAAATCATTATCACAAAAACCAACGTAAAAATGGGTGATTTGTGCTTGGTAGTCGGCTGGTGGTGAACTGACTTCACAAAAGAAGGGACCCCGGTGCGCGCACCCAAAGTGGAAGCTGAGCAAAAGACAAAACGTGAGCAAGACGGATTGGTGACACGATATAGAGCTAACCGAATTTGTAAATTACAAAACAAATTATTGTAGCAAGATTATTCTGATCCAAATGGATATGTAACAATTTTTATACATTAACGTATATTACATGAGTTATTCACACACTAACTATGAAGACAAATTGTTTAGTGTTTGAATTGGCTTAGACGTTTAGCAACAAAAAAGTAATTACACATTTGAGTGTAAATTTTAACGTTTATCTCGGCAGGCTCCCGAAGGTTGTACACTCTTCCTTCGCTGTGCCCAAAGCCGTCGCGCGCTCATTGCGATCATAGATCGTTAGTAAACAAAATGGGTCCCGAAATTTTGTGTGCACCGAGCGCCACCACACATTTAATTACTCTAGAAATTTTGGAAACAATTCAGCGCCGGAACTCTGCTATGACATAAGACAACAGAAACTAGGCGCGTCATTCACAACAAGTAGTCAAAAAGTTCATGCATAATAATAAACAAACAAATGTCTAGTGGAAAATTGTTGCAAATGCAAACGACTAAACGTTATTTCGACTCCTTCAATCATGTCCTACATATGATATCATATTACGATGGACACCGACATAATCGGTATGCAAAGAATACTGTGAAAACTGTTTCGAAAATTCACTTAGGCGATAAAAACCCATAATATATGTGTATTGAATTTTTTATAGTTTATTCATTCGGTTAAATGTGCAGACATTTATATACACATCTATATATCAATCATAGGTAGTACTTAATAACCAGCATTCATCCATCTCACTACCTAATCGGTGCACAATCTCAATTAATTCCCAGTATCGACTAACAAGACGATTTATGATTTTTAATACTCACTATATTTAGTGCTAGGATGTGAGTGTATAAAACTTTTCACCATTCCCGATTCTTACTGTAACACGGTACAGAAAATATTTTTCACAGTGCCAAGATAGAATCGCCCAAATCATTCAATCATTTTTCGAACGTCCCCCATCTATCATGTGGTAGTTGTGCTCACTCACTATAAACGGTAGTCTAATGTTCTGCCGAAGTATGATAGTCTGGACTGATACGACTTATCGTATTATATCATTACGCTTTATTAGGAACCGTAAAATAGAATAAATGTAACAGTAGCCACTATTTGTACACTAAACCGTACGTACTGTCACTTTGAACCCCTAGGCTTCGGCCTGCACCCACCGCGCTCAACTACCCATTCAATTAATTTATTTTCCAACATGATACTCGGATTTGTGTGCCGGAACAAGTATTCCAGTTGTTTCGTACGTGAACTGTATATGGGAATCTAAAGTATGACTCCGCAAATTCATACTGAAATACGGCTACTACTGTACTAATTCCTAACGCAATAATGCACTTTTTTTATGCGATATATTCTCACCTAGTACTACATTGGAGGTAGGCTAACCTGGTATAAACTCGGGACATGGTGTAAACTAAATTGCAATTGCAAATCATGTCAAGTTTTCTCTAAGTGTATATGTCAAGTGTCCTCGAAAGTATGCATAATATTTTTTTAAGTCGTTAACGACCATAAATATTATGATCTACTCAATTTTTACACTACAATATTTTTATGATATTAAGAATAAATTATGCTAATCAATAATCACCCACGCAATATATGCTGAAAATTTTTTCCCCCCTTTTTTAGCGTAATTTTCAAAAGTAAGGCTTTACGCTAGTATATCGGGATTGGCATATGGCAATTACATTTTCGCTTATATTAAAAAAGGTACATTGGTCAATCTTTTTATTATGGAAATACACACGTAAATTTTTTTCTTTATTTTTTAATGCAAATCGTAAATACGACCGAAATGTAGAGTTGGAAGACGCTAGACGATTCAGAGTGATATTCTTGTGGTAACTGTATAAACTATTTTTCGATTTCCATAGCCGAGTAGCCACCCCTCGAAGCTAGCGGTTTTAATAAAAAAATCTTGCGGAGTTCACACTCTGCGCTCCCTGGGCCCCATTACCGTATAATATCATATTGTATCTAGTCCAAAACGACGAAATTTTGGGGTATTGTTTCCATATATATATAATTATTTTTCCAACCGACCATCCGATTCGGGCCCGATAAATACAGATCAGAATGATATGGGGGTTAAGGCACAAATCAAACTCAAATCCAAGTTTATCGTAAATTCAGAAAATAGCTATACCTAAATCTTAATACTTACAGTAAGCAAAAATATTTAAAAATTATTTGGAACAACCTAATAATAAGAAAAAGATTGTCGAATAAATCTTCAGAATTCAAAAACATCTAATGACCATTACCAATTATTTATCGTATAATAAACTTGGCAGAATAATGCAATAAAAACTTAAAAAAATAAATATATATCTAAAATG